>JARKHS020010903.1:0-134957 GCA_030143305.2 Amblyomma americanum | reverse complement strand
TCTGTGTTGTTCCGCTCTTTCGATCAATCACAAAAATGCGAAAAGGTGATATGTTGCAGTATGTGATGTGTGGTTGTTTGTTGATTTTCCTTTGGGAAACAGAAGACGACCACGAAGTGCGATTTGCTGGGAAAAATAATGTGACCGCGGGAGCCCACCCCTTCTGCGCGCTAACTTTGCAGATTGCCCCCAACGCAGCTTGCCACCAACGGCAGCTTGAAAGCCGCCGGTAGCAAAGAACCGCAGTGCACACAGCACCTGCCGCCGCACCGACAGCGCGCTCGCAAGCAAATTTCCTCCCAGTTCATCGGCGACTTCGTCGCATAGCCACTCCATAGTCTACTTCTGCAGTCGAATAAGGCTTCCAAACAGCTCGCCCGGCAAGTCAAACGCGTCTTCGTGCGCCCTCCTTCGCCGTTTTTCGCGCAAGCGCAGCCGCCTCAGTCGTATGGCCGCGTACACCGCCGCCATTTTCTGTCAATAACGCAACGGTCAAATTGACCGCCTCGAGACTGTCACAAAAAAATGTCAATTTCCGCCTGCATAATTAGGTGTGCAACATCACCACTTCTGCCACATCCATGACGTAATCTGCAAGCCACCCGTGACGCAAAACAGCAAAATGGCCGCCGGCCACGACCGACCAATAGGAGCGAGGCTTATTGACACCTTTGTGACAATTTTTCGACAATTTTCCTAATTGACAGTTGCGTAATCCGGCCCCTGGAGTGCTTGGCTTCGCTCTGGCTCGCCGTATGACCAACCGGCTTTAGCGGAGCAAGCGATCTTTTCCCCGGGCCTTAGTACTGGCCCCGAATAAAGCTGTTTCCCTCTCCTTCTCTTCCTACCTCGCACTACTTCAGATGGATGCGAAAAGGAACGCCATACGTTGCCGAGCTGTTTAGAACCGTAGGAGCTATTACAGCTCCTAAAGGGGCTGAAAGGGCACAGGTTGTAATGCGAATAAATTGTTCTAGCTGAACGAGGATGCTTGGATGCTTAAGCTCGGATCATGTCGATCTTAGGACACAGTAGTTGCTCAGGGTAGCAGTCGGAGATATTCACAATTGGCGTTCTCTTTCCAATTTTCTTTTAAACAACGAAAAACCAGGGATGCCCAGCGAATTCCTGCACTTTTGTTCGTGCAACAACCTTCAGCGTCGTGCATGCATGGTCGGTCGTTGCAAGTGCAACCGTGAGATTGTCAAGAGAGTCCGCAGATGCAGTTAGGACGGGAACACAATGAGTTGCTCGCTGAAAAGCAATGCGAAGAGTGAATGACAAGCCCAGACTGAAATGTTCGAACTAGACCCCTGAGTTACCTTTCCAATGGCACCGCCAGAGGGTGCCGTTGGAATAGGTGCCGGCTTCGCGATGCCGTGGCGGCGAAGTGCCCTTGATTTGCCGTTGTCCAGAGTCGCCATATAGTAGGAAGTTGCCGCCATATGATATCAAAAACATCCGATCATGTCTCAGCAGAAAGCAGTGTGCTTGAAATCAAACGAAAGAGTGCACATGGTTGATGACAAGTGGAGCGTATACGGTGCCCTAATCTGCACGGGGGCTTCGAGACACGCGTTAATGGAGTGCTCTGCATTAATTGTGATTACTTGGAGGTTTTGAACAGGCACATACCAGTGAGTACCAGGATGCGTTCACATCCAACGAAACCCTGCCGCCTCCACGGCTGGAATAAAAAATAGCCTGTTTTCAGAAGCTCAGTAATGACAGTCACCGAGTTATTCGGGCGGGTGAGACACTGGTTTATGGGAGTTTAACGTCCCAAAGCGACTCGGCCTGCAAGGCACGCCGTAGTGAAGGGCTGCGGAAATTCAGACCACCTGGGGTGTTTAATGTGCACTTACATCGCGCTGTACACGGGCCTCTAGAATTTCGCCTCCATCGAATTTCCACCGCTGCGGCCGAGATCGAACCTGCGTCTTTCGGGTCAGCAGCCGAGCGCCATAACCACTGAGGCACCGCGGCGGGTGAAAGCCACTGTTCTGAACAGTAAGATCGCACGACTTCAGGACTGATCGCGAAGCTGTGCTCTTGATAAGGTTCACGGTTTTCACCGGGTGCACATTATCTATGAAAGACAGTCTCATGAATACTGTGTGCACCCGCTAAAACCGCGAACCTTATCAAGAGCACAGCTTTGCGATCAGCGCTGAACTCGTGCGGTCTTACTGCTGCTCTAAATAAGTCGTCTTGCATCTTAGTTGTTTTTTTTTGACACGTGGCTGTGGTTTTTTCGGTATTTTCAAGGCGGCAACTTGCTCATTCCTTCACTGCTAGTTGCTGCCAAGATTCGCTCTTAGGACTCGCAATTCAAGAGCAAGAAAAAACGAAGCGGTTGGTGGCGGCGACGAAACGACATTTCAGTAATTTCGTCCGTCAGCGTAGAACGTATGGAACCGCACCTGAGACACCCACGAAAATGACCCGAGTGTTGCCTTGTACGCGGCACAGGGAAGAGAAGCTGAAGATGCGCTGCAAAAGAAGAATTTCTTGAGGTTAGGTAAGTTAACCCATACTAGATGAGCCTCTGGCGAAGTTATGCGGAGCAGAAGGCATCGATGGAGGTAAGCGTTCGAACAGGGTGATAGTAGAGACGCGTTGGCGCTTTTCCCGGAAGACAGCTGTTATGTTGGCGACCCACCGCGGAAGGTGCTGTGTGCATGTTATGGAGGCCATCGCCAAGGAAAATGACCTCAGTTTCGTACTTCACCTGTTCAGATGGCCGAGGCACACTGTTACGAAGCGCGCTCAGCAGCTAGGTTAGCGGCGGAGAGGTGTGGGAGACGGCTGCTGGTCGCAGGCCGTCTCCTTCTGTTGAAAGAGGCCCGGTGGCGGCGGCTGCTGAGCCGCCAGAGCAGATCTGACTCGGCCGGTTGCTGAAGCTGTTCTGATTTGTTGTTGTTGTTGCCTTGGTCACATTTCATCGAGCGTTCACGCTCGCGCTGGTCTTCAGCCTCTTCACCGGTGGCGCCGGTTCAGATAGTATATAGCGCCGTTAGGAATGCTTTCCCGGTGGCGCAATGCACGCTGATTGGAAAATAGGGAGAGAGAGAGAAAAACATTTATTGAAATCTCAATGAGATTAGCGGTGGGCCGTCGTCTTCATCGTTGACGTCTGGCCTCTTCGCAAGGTCGGGCCCCTATTCCAGGGCTCCGCTGAGTCTTGCTGCTTCGCATGCGTGCTGCACAAGGGCCCTTTGGGCTGTGAGCTCGCTGCTGGTGAGCAGACCCTCCCATTGCTCCGCACTCGGAGTTTTGAGTTTGTGGAATGCATAATTGCGTTTGCACTCCCATGTAATGTGGTATAGCGTGGGGGTTGCCCCGCACCACGGGCATGTGTCCCTGAATTGTGTAGGGTACATTTTGTGTAGAATGTATAGGTTGAAGAATGTTCCTGTTCGCAGTCTCCGCCAGTTCACTGCTTCTTGTTGTGTTAATGAGTTGTGTGGCGGAGGGTACTTGAGCCTCTGTCCTCTGTAGCAATTTAGCAGCTCCGCATATACTGGCTCCACTATGGTAGGGTTCTCTAGGGTCTCCAACAGCTCAGCTCGGAACGTGATCTCGCAAACTAATCTGTCCAGAGTATCTTGTGGGTTACTTTTTGGCTAGGGGGCCCTGTTTCGAGGAGGATTCTTAGGGCCGCCTTGCAGACTCTACCTTGCGCGTAGTTCCTGCATGTGGATTTCGAGTCTGTTAATATGATCAGTGATTTGTTTCTCCGATAGCCTTCGGCCGCCGCTAGTGCAACGGCGACTTCCTCCCCCTCTGCTACCGCGTGGCCCCGTAGGGTTGCGTATGTGATCGGTTTGCCAGCGTAATCCACGACTGCTGCGGCGGCATTGATTATTCTTGTGCGTTTATCCCACGGATAAAGCGCTGCGTCCGTGTACACTGTGTTTTCTAGTTTAGCCAAATGGCGTTCCACATAATCTGCCCGCGCCTGTCTTCTAGCCGCGTGGAGATTCGGGTCCATGTTCTTTGGTATAGGACAGACTTGGAGGGTTTTACGGATGTTGTCGGGGATATCGGAGGATCGATCAAAATGCCCTTCCATGTCGTAACCTAACCTCTTTAGGAGTGCTTGGCCGGCGGCTGACGTTTGGAGTCTGGAATTCTGCGTCTTGAGCTGTGCTTCCACTAATTCGCTGAAGGTGTTGCTGAGCCCCAGCTGCAGCAGCTTGTCGTTTGGCGTGTTTCTGGGCAGGTGTAGCGCCGTCTTGTACGCTTTTCTTAAGAGCGTGTCAGCTTGTTCCCTTTCTTGCTTGTTCATGGGGTGGTACGGGAGCGAGTAGGTGACTCTGCTGACCGCCAGACTTGTGACCAGTTTTATCGTATCAGCTTCTTTCATTCCGTATCTTCTTTGGGAGACCCTGGTTATCATACGACTCACCTGCTCCGTTGACTTTTGGAGCAGGCTGATCGTGTGGCTGCATTTATTACTTCCTTGGATCCACATGCCCATGACTCGTATCATGTTTCTCTCTGGTATGTTTTGTCCCTCGAGCTTCACTTCTAGCTCTGCTTGGGTGGGGCGTCTTCCTACTCTCAGGAGCTCGGATTTCTCCATGGAGTAGGCTAGTCCCATTTCTTTAACATAATCTTCCACACAGCTTGCTGCTTCTTGCAGTTTCTCTTGTTTTTCTCCAAAGGAGCCTTGGTCGGCCCAGACTGTAATATCATCTGCGTACATTGCGTGTTGTATACCTTCGATCTTGCTGAGTTTCTTGGCTAGACCAATCATCGCTATGTTAAATAATATGGGCGAGCTGACGGTCTTGCGGCGTTCCTTTGCTCGGGGTAGTGAAGATATCGCTTCTCAAGTCCCCAAGTCCTACTGTGGCCGTTCGGTTGGTCAGGAAGGCCCTCACGTAGTCGTGGGTCCTTCTTCCGCAGTTGGCGTTATTCAGCCCTTCCATGATGGCTGCGTGGCTGACATTGTCAAAGGCCCCTTTGATGTCGAGGGCCATGACTATGTTTTCGCCCGTTTTGGGTGCTGTTTCGAGGACCTCCTCCTTGATCTGTAGGAATCTGTAGGAGGACGTCTTGTGTCGATAGGTTTGCTCTGAAGCCAAACATGCTGTGCGGGTATAGCCCTTTGTTTTCTAGGTGTAGTTGGATCCGTTTCGTGACGATTCTCTCGTAGAGCTTCCCCAGGCATGAAGTGAGAGAGATGGGTCTGAGGTTCTCTATCTGCAGCTTTTTGCCCGGTTTAGGGATCATCATCACTACGGCGTGCTTCCACTCGTCTGGGATTCTTCCCTCTTTCCACAGTGTGTTGACGTATGCTGTTAGTTGATCCGTCGCCTCGTCGCTGAGGTTGCGTATCAGGGAGTTTCCGATTCTGTCAGCTACCGCTGCCGTGTTCTTGGTTATCGCCCTCATTGCCGCTGTCACTTCCTCGCGTGTTATGTGTCTGTCCATGTCGGGGTTCTCTATTCCTAGGTACTCCCCGTCGCAGCCTTCGGGTTCGTTCTTGCCGTAGCATTTTGTTCGTACCGCCTCGGGTAGTTGCTCGTCGTTACCCTCGTATTGGTGTACGAGTCTCTGGATCGCCTTTCCGCTTTCGGCCTTAGTCTTTGCGGGATCCATAAGGGCTTTAAGTATGCGCCACGTTTTAGCCGTGCTGAGTGTTTCGTTCAGCGAGCTGCTGAACTGTTGCCACCCTTGTCTGGCTAGCTGTGCCGCGTACTCTTCCGCCTGAGTCGTGATTTCCGCTATTTTCTTCTTGAGCTTCTTATTCAGCTTCTGTTTTTTCCATCTTTTGGTGAGCCCGCGTCTTGCCTCCCATAGCCCGAGTAGCCGCTTGTCCACCTCCGGTACTTGTTCCGTTCTATCTACTTCTTGCGTGTGCATTTCTTGTATTTGCTTTAGTTGCTGGCACCACTCCTTCTATCGAGGTGATCTCGCCTTGTAGCTGTCGGCTGTGTTGTCGAAATGCGTCCCAATCCGTTAGGCGGGCCGTGCCGATGTTTCTCTTGACGTTTTCTGCCTCTATCGTGGTTCTTATGATATGGTGGTCACTGCCTAGGTTTTCCAGCATGTTCTCCCACTCGGCCTGCTTTGCTCCTTTAACAAAGGCTAGGTCTGGACACGTGTCTGGGCTGACGCTGTTACCCTGCCTTGTTGGTTGGTTTTCATCTGTTCGCAGCCTATCCCTTCTGCTGCGTTACATATATTCTGTCCTTTTCTCTCGGCTTTCTGGTATCCCCAGCTCGGGCTTTTAGCATTAAAGTCCCCTGCTATGATTAGGATGTTCGACTTGGCTAGCCTACTCGCTTCAGCGAAAAGCTTAACGAAGTCGCCGTCCTTTTGTCTGTGGGGAGGAGGGGGGGGGGGGGGGCTGTAGAGGTTTACTACGAAGGGGCTTTTGGCCCTTCGTTTCTTCATGGGAATTATTTGTTATCACGTGTTCTATCTTTGTACCCTCAATTTCTTTGTGTGCTATGGTTACTACCTTGTTACTGATGAGGGTTGCGGTGCGTCCGCTTTCCTGGCATGTGTACGCTTTTAGCATGGGTGTAGTTTTGGTTTCTTGAAGCATGATAATGTCTGGTGGTGTGTCTTTCGTGTTGATGTACTGCTGTAGGAGCCCCTGTTTACGCCGGTAGCCCCTACAGTTCCATTGCCACAGCTCTAGTTGGTTTTGTCCAGCCATGTTGTGTTGTTGTTAGTTTTTGTACTTTGGGTTTTTGCTACGAATCTCCTCTCGTTGTATAGCCTATCTCTGGCATCGTTTATGGTTTTCTGCGTATTTTGATTTTTTGCGTAGGTGCGGAAGCTTTGATCCTGCAGCGCTACTTTCTGTTGTATTTGGCTTTGCATTGTTGCCATAAAGCTCTTCATCTCATCTCTGAAACTTTGCTCTTCTGACTGTTGTGTGGGTTGCTCGGCTGGCGGCGGTGGTGATCTCTCAGGCGAGCACCCTGCCTGCCTTTGCCACTGCATTTCCCTTATTAGGGAGAAAAGCGGCTGTATACAGTAGAGTCGTGCGGCGAAAAGTACGCGTCTGTACCCGCTTCTCCAAACGTAAGCGGTTTGCTGCTCAGCCGTATAGTAAAACCTTTACAGCGCCCCTAAGAATCAAACGGTCTAGAAACGTGAGGACTATAGCGTTATCCTTGCCGTACAGATTTAGAGCTTACGGCCTGCCATGAGTTTCCCGTTGCACGGCTAAGAAACAAACCCTGTTGCTCGATAGCTTTTGGCACAATGGATATACTTTTCTCATAAGAACCTTAGCAGTCCTGGGCGGCTCTTTTTTTCGTGTAGGCAGAAAGGTGCGTCGAAGAAACTTGGAAGGGCGTGCTTGACTGCTTCGCGTCGGTCTAGGCTTTCCAACAGCTGGACACGGCGCCGAAGCCGCTGTCCGGTAGTAGTAGTATGCAGACCAAACTGCCATGTCATGAGTGGACGGCGATGAGGTGTGTATGATTTCTCGTATGATTTCGGTGAGGGGAGCGCGGGACAACTGACGAGCAGGAAACTCACTCCGATCGTTGAGGGAAGCGTCGGTAGAATGTGCATCGGCGTGCATCATTGGATTGCACGTATAGTGCCGAGGAAGCGAAGTCGCTGGCGTGTATGCTCTGTTGCCGCTTGGGAGCAAGTCTTGTGCGCGGCTGTTCCGAGCATAAGCTCGCCGTGTGGAGAGAGGTCTGTCTACCTCCGAGGCCACGTTGGCAACGCTGGTTTACATACAACGTTGGGCGGGTGCAGGAACATGGGAAGGAGGGGCGGAACATGCTATGCGGATCGCTGTGAGAGAGGGATAGTCGGTACGAAGAGTAGAGGCCGCCATCAGCACTGTGGCTGTCACAGCATTCGTGTAGTCGACCCCATATGGGATCTTGAGAGGGGAACAGCTGTCGCCTAGGCGTGGCCTGTTTGTTGCTGGTGCCGAAACCAAGGGTAGAGGAGCTTGTGTCATGCTTGAATCGTCGCAGGTGTGAGAGGTGTGTCGGAAACGATTATAGGTTGTGGGTCTCCCCACAAGATTGCTTGGCATGTAGAAAAGGTTCGTAGGAGTACGAAGCATACATGTGTGGCTCCTGGCGAACCTTGAGGAAAGGGATGGTCGGGATGGAGAGCTCCATGATAGCGGCGTGGAGAGGTGTAGCGGAGCTGTCGATGTGCGCTCTGCCGATGCGGCGAGATAGTGGGCGGCGAAGGCGTAGAAACCAGACCCATGAGCGGGGAGGCAGCGGGAACGTCAAGCCGAAGTAACCAGCGGTGGCCGATTTCAATTAGTCCTAGGCCACAAGACGGCCGGTCACTAAAGCTGTGCCAGGAGACCGCTGGGATTATCGCGAACGTTGTGGTAATTGCTCAGACACTGGTTGGACACATCGTGACACTGAAGTGGTAATCCAGCCGTGCCAGTCACAAGATAAGGTCCTTGGCATAAAAGCCTGGCAAATTCTTCGGGAGGTACGGGAGCTGATAAGGAGCGGGCAGCTCGCCGTGAAAACACGACGGTCTCGACATGGCCGTCGACGTGGCCTTAGGGGAACTGCAGGATGTAAGAAGCCGTGGCCACGTCGCCTCTGAGTTCTGTTAACTGAACAACAGTCGTGCTGCGGCAGAGCGAAGGTGGGTCGAGGACGAAGTGTCTGGTAGCGTAGCACCGGTAGTTGCGGGCGCTGTGGGTCTTCCGAGATGACCAACTTGTTGTGGCAGACGGACGGTGCTCGCAGGCCGCATCCGTTGATTGAAGTGAGCCCTGTGGCCGCTACTAGTGAGCTGGCAGAGCGAACCTATGCGTCTTGCTGCCTAGGCCGGTCGCAGGCTGTTCTGGAAGGAAGGAAGGCCTCAGACGTTGCTGGCACATACCCACTACGGAGGAGTGGCCAAGACACAGGCGGTTAATTGCTGGATACAGGAAAGTTTTGACGGGAAAAGGAGTGGTAATAATATGCAGTCTGATAGATTGGAAGACGGAAGGACAGGGGTCCTGTTAACTTGGAGATCGAGGACGGGACAATGGCTTAATGTGCATAATAGTATACAATGCCTGTAGTGTTTCAATGTCGTACTGACTGAGAGCGGGAAAAGGAATTAGAATGGGAGTCGCTGCGTTTCTTGAAGAAAATTTTGCACAGCAGAGCGCACACTCCTGTCGCTTCGTCCAAGCAAAGAAGCGCCAATGGAAAGAACAACCGCGGAGGACACAGGCAAGCCCCGTTGATGAAATGGAATTTGCAAAAGACGCTTCCTCAAATGAGAGAAGCGGCGGCAGAACAGCAGGAAGTGACCTATTGTCTCAGGTTCGGCACAAAAAGGGCACAATGGAGAAGCCGCCAGGCCAGATCTGTGGAGGTAGAAATTTAGAAGGGGAACCCGGCAACGCAAACGCGTGAAAGAGACCTCTAGTCTGCGCGAGCGCCAGTCTTTGCTACTCCAAGGATGCAGAAGATGGTGATATTCGGGAGATGATGTAAGAGCCAAGGCAGCAAATTCCTGAAATATTGTGTAGCTGCGAAACCTCACCGCAGCTGTATATGTACACGTTGGCAGGACAGCAACTATTGGGCCGCAGAGAGAGGCTCTTGCTAAGGAATCTGCAACCTCATTTAAGTGAAATCCCATATGACCTGGTACTCAAAGAAACCTTACCGAATTTAGATGGAGCGGAATCAGGAACTTAAAGAGGCGTAATGTCCGAGACTAGGTGGGTGAGGATAATGAAGAGCAAATGGACAGAGAGTCTGTCATAACCACCACCTGAGAAACGGTAGCTTCTAATTTTCGTAAGGCTAAGATTACTGCTAATAATTCAGCCAGAACTGTTCTGAACTACTCGAGCATTCACGCTCGCGCTGATCTTCCTCTTCACGTCGACGGCGCGGGTGCCGAGACTGCCGACAGCAGCGCTTCTAGAGCGGCATAGTGCGCCGCATGGTGCGCTGGCCGGAATGCTATCACAGCCCCGTAACTGGGCACAGCGTCGCTCCGTTCTATGGGGCACGTAGGCGGCAGTCATCAGTTGCAGACCGGACGGGGAAAAACGCCGCGGAGTGACAACGTTGAAATAGCGTCGAAGATGGCTGCATTCTGCAGCAAACTGGACGGCACGGTCTCGTGATCTCGGGGTGTTGTTGTTCTTGTCTTTGTTGGCCTTTTTGAAATGACACGTATCCACGGCGGGGATTGGCCACTGTTTGGGGCAGACCCAAATAACAGGTGGAGTACCTCCCTTACAAAATTTTGTAGATAGTCTATAGACTGTCCATAGACTTCTGCATATAAAGTCTGTAGACTCTCTATATGCTAACACTAGAGAACAGTCTATAGGCAATACAAATCTCATAGACTGTCTATAGACAATCTATAAATTTATGAAGATACACTTTTAGTAGACTTTCGTCTATAGAAAGCTTATAGACTACGAATAGACAAAAAGAAGTATCTATAGGGAAGAAATAAGAGTCTATAAGAAGTCTATTGCTTAGTTAGGTCTAACAGCGCCAGGACACGACAGCAAACCTGAAAACAACAGTAAACGACATGCATGCAACTTAACCTGCTTAACTTCAAATTCCTTCATGCGATACGGAGGTAACTCACTGTTAAGTCGTGACGGGCACCATTGGGAGATATGTACACGAAACAGGCCGCACTGCGCGATGGTCAGTGCGTGATGCAGGTGTACTGTGGCGTAGTATGCCTGCATCTCGGGATCAGGAGCTGCGCATGCGGTTCCATCGCTGTAGACTTGGGTGCACAGTTGCAATTCATAAATCGAAACATGGGCTCCACAAAAGATAAAACATAGGCACCTCGGTGAGCGGAGCGCTGCCCTTTGGCGTCGCCCTGTCCGCTGCTGCTGCTTTCAACCGCTTCCGCCGTGCAGCACTGACGATCTCTTACTCGGATTATGTAGTTTGTTGCCTCACTTAACTCGTTCGGCGCTGGATTTTGTATTTTGGTCGTAGATTTTTTTTTGCTTCGTGTTTTTGCAATGTCAAGGTCCCATAAGCCCGAAGAAAAAGTTAAAGCTCCTAGTGCAAGTATTAATTGATTTACAGGTGTCAAAATCGGACATCAGGGCTCAATGGGTGTAAAATGCGAACGGGGCCGTTTTGGTTGCTGTTGTAGACAGTAGCCTAGCCACTGCACGTGGCCAGGCCTAGAACGCGCCTGGCTACGCGTTCACGTGAGGCATGCTGTGCGCCTCGCGAGAGCTCGTTCTGGGCCCGGGCAATAACCGGTCGCTGGTCCTGCTTTCCTCAACTCAACAGTTACTGCAACCGACAACAAAGAAATGGACGTAAAAATTTCTTATTTTTCAGTATGCAGAATTCTAAAAGGCTTCTTTACTTTGTAAGGTATAGATGGATCTTGCAGTTGCCACAAAAGACGGCGCTCTCATCCTGTTTACCTTGCATTTTGTGTCATACCTTCTCGTTCTGGTTGCTGACAGGCTTGTCTTCCATCTTGTGTGCGTCACGTCAACACACATGCCCAAAACTTGCACAGCCTTACTGGAGCTGTAACGCCATCCTCTATCGAGCTTCATGAAGCAGCTGGGAACATCTAATTTCTGAGCTTGCGCGTAGGCACAGTGCATCTGGCTTGCGCCTGTTTTGAAACCAGCTGTTTACTGTAGAAAAATTCACAAACCGGAAGATAATCTGTCGTGTCTGTATATTGACGAAATGCTGTTCTCTACAGGTGACAAGAAATTCCCTTCTCATCCATAGGTTTATGCGTTGCGTATATCTCTCGGCCGGAGAGAAAGCAGAAGCTCTTTATCAGCACACCGCATACGCTTTCTCAAGAAAACACAGCCAAACATTCTGCATTGATGCCAGCATCTAGGGTGCGCCACACGTGCTGCGCGAGCGGCGTTGCGCGAGTTGCAGTGTGAATACTCCGGTCGCTTCTTGCAGCTCACAGTCGATGCTCACAGGACGAGGAGAGCGGCAGAGAAATAAGGAATAAAAGCACAAGGCCAGGCGTGCATTTATTCTCTCCATTCCTTTGCTCCGGTTGCTGTTTGCCGACATCCGCATTGTCATTTCCTGGCACGATCCGAACATCCACCTTGTGTGATAGCGAAAACTTCCATTTTCCAGTTCATCACAAAGCTAAATTTAAGATTTTCCATTTCCTGCGATGAACATTCATATCAGCCGTCCAACAAGCTCGTCTGTATAAGCGCATCCGCAAAACTGCTAGCAGATTCTCTTCCACAAAGATCCCCTATCGTCACTCAATGGCCACTGCTGGCAACCGTTGAGCCCTGGTGGTGTCAAAATCTGCACATGTCAGAAATGTGTTCAAGAGCAGCGTCTACGCATTCAATAATATTTACGACGGGGGTATGACCTTGGATAGGCGTTTCACAAATCATTTAAAAGTCTGAGCGCAAAAGAACGAATGGTTAGTGAGATATAAGCCTACAAATTTGCTAAACCTCGGCTTCTTCACCGCATGCCTACCATGCTGCTGCTTCTTCCTTAGACCGCACAGCTCAATGGAAATGCGTGAACAGCGATGCCGATAGCAACAGGGATCTCGGAGGAACTATTTATTAGATATTAATAGCATTTCCTTCCTTTAATGAGGCGCAAGTAGAATATTTGTGTTGTGGTGTCAATTGACACCGCCAGGGCCGAGACGGTTAAACAAAACCAGCCGTATTCTCAGTTAAGGACACCGCAAAGCACCAAGCTGCTGGGCAGCATTCGCAAGCGTTCGCGCAGTAGCTGCTGCGTCAACTCCGTACACACAGCCCAAGATGGCGCCGATGCTCGCTTTTAGGCTTGGCTCATACGGGGCGCCACCAGCAAAGCAAGATGGCGGCGACCAAGCATCGAAAGTACAACCTATACTACCATCTTTTTCTGCGCGCTAGCGCTGTTTGAAAAACATGGCAAAATTGCTGTACAAATGCGAAAAAAAGAGAACAACATAAATAACGAATGCAACATTTATTGACCGTCTTTTCCGTCTTTATTTCAACCATATTAAATTGCGGATTAAAAAAATTGGCGACGGTCTAGCTATGGTCAAACCTGGAGTGACGCGATAGCTACAGCTGGCCGAGTGGAACTTGGTCGCGTGACCAACCACGTGACGAACCACATGATCAGCCACGGCGCCGCGCCGCCGGCAGCTGCTCCGCACCACGTGACCAACCACGTGACAGTGTGGCGGCGCAGCCACACTGAGAGGCTCGGAATGCTACCGTAATGTAGCTATCGCTACAAAAATTCTGTCAAGTCTGACTCATTTCCAAACAAAAAAACGGCCGTGGCTTAGCTTGGTTAAGCCTGGTGATTGCGAAGCAACCACCAGTAAATACATAACGCTGTTTTCTTCGTCTTTCGTTTTCCTTCTCTCGAAACGCACGTTCCTTCTCGAGCCGCTGTTCCGGGGTTTCTTGGACACGCCTCTGCCGTTTAGTCGCGTTCTGAACTAGTAGAAGGAGACTCACTGTCGGGCAAACTCATTTCTTCCTTTGCTTCTGCTGTTTCCACAGAGGAGGTTGCACGTTGTCGCCGAGCTGCATACTGGGCACGCCGCTTAGAAAGTCGTTCTTCTCGTTCTTCTTCCGTCTCCGTAGCTCGCTGATGCTTCCTCTTTGCATTCTGCCGAGCTGCCTTGTTCGTAGGCACCATCGTAACAACTGGCTGCATGACTGCCTTGGCGAGAGGAGCGGAGCTGTTTTATACAGCTGGTGTGATGTCACTCTGACCGTAGCGCCCCTGGTGAGAGGAGCGGGAGTTAGGCCGCCGTTGGTGGCTACCGCCTCGCCTCGCGACGGCGTGAGATGGGGCCCCGTTTTTACACAGCTGGTGTGACGTCACACTAGGTCACGTGGTGTGACGTCACGCAGCGAGGTCACGCTAAAGGTCAATGGTGCCTACCGCCGCCTCGCCACGGAACGGGCTGAAGTGCGACCTAAAGTAGTATTGCTTCGCAATAAAAGCGATGACAGAGAACATGAAGTGGGCCTGGCTGAACGAACGTCGCAAAACCGAAAATACATAGCATGCCAGAGGACGTAAGGTAGTGTCGCGCTCGTCAACGCACCGTCTCTCTTCAACGCAACGTCTGCGCCTCACTCCCGAAAGACTGCCCCCGGTGGGGACGATCCACAATGGTTTTCTGTAACCAGGCCAGCCTGCAGCTCGGCTGTGGCGCGCCGCACTTTGACGTCAACGCGTCAGACCAGCGGCGGCGGTGAAAGAAGGTGTTGAGTGGCGATGACCCCGAATACTCAAAAACCTGGAAGCTGCATTCGATTCAGCTGTGGTTCACTGCACCGCCTGCACCGGTTCATGGCGCGCTGCACCAAATCCCTCGATTCACAGCGCCCTCTGCAGCGCCGTCCGCGATTGATTTGGATGCAGCCGTGGCGCCGCTTTGGTGCAAGGTACCACGGCACCAGCCGCCAAGGAGATGCAAAAAAGTTGTGCACGTGCAGACAGCTTTCAGCAGACGACGCGCAGACGACGCTACCATGCTCGTAAGTATTGAAGGTGAATTGAGGGAGGTCTTCGCTGTCGTCGACGGGTTCTATGCCATTTTGCGAGAAAATGGCGCTGAAATATACGCGCCAGCAGGTAACTTTCTTAGTTTTTTGTGGTACCTGCTACTTGTAACAGCCAGCTAAGCGTTCCGTGTGCGTGAAAGTTCACACAAAATATTTTTTTTTCAGACGCCGCAACAATGGCGTGTGGGCTGTTGGAAAAATACGGGCAGGGCGAATCCGGGCGTGTTTTGCCGGCGCTGGCACCTCTGCCTGCTGCGCTAGCATGCAGGCAGATGCTGCTGGTTCGCCGCTGCTCGGCCATTGTGCTGCGGCTACGGGGATCTCGGGGCTCACGCTAAGCAGCGGGGTAGCTTTTAAACTGCTTATAGTGAGCTAAATGAGCGAGGCGGGCTCTCGACGGTAATTTGCGGGCGGCCCTCTATAGGCGTCGGAAAATAGGCAGGGCCTTGAAGCGCGCCGAATGTTCTCCGGACGACTCTAAAAAGTCTGAAGACCCTCATGAATTTGAAATCGAAGTAGCAATTGCAACCACGCTTTTACAGGGCTCGGGAATTCGGCTGCGATTGGTCCAAACAAGTGAGTTGCTGCGGCAAAGGACAGCACGGAGCCGGTTTCTTCGTATTCTTTGTCGGAAGAGTATATAACTACTCCATAACAAGGAACTATGGGATGTCTTCGTCGTCGACTATAGCCAACTGCATGGCCGACGCAAGTCTCGTTATGCACGAAAGCGACCACATGCAAAAAATACACGCGAGAACTGAACCACTGACACCTCCACGGCGAGCAGACGACACGACCTGCCCGCACGCGCTCGATTTAAAATTGCCGCACGTAACAGTGCGGCGCTGCTGACGCGCTGCATCTGCACCACAGAACTGGTTCTGCACTGCGCTGGCAACAACGACACTTTTTGAGGATTGGTGCCGTGAACTAGCTCTGAATCGAATGAAGCTGGAGTCACGCGCAGCGCGCAGCTCGAAGGGGCACGTGAAGCTGACCACGTGATTCGGCAACTTTGCGGCCACGTAGTGACCATCGAGAGAGTGCGTGGGATTGGCGGCGGAGTGATTGGCGGACCGTTTCAGGGGCGAGGGGAAACACTGAAAAAAAAAGGGGGGGGGGTCGATCCGCTACTCCACAGGGAGTGGACCTGATTATGATTGGCGCGCATTGCTTTGAAACCTTGTTTAATCGCGTGATTTGGGAAGTGAGGGCGGTTGAATAGCTGCTCCAAGGTGCCAGCAGGCACGTCCCAAAAGACCGCCGGTCCCTCTCACGTGCGTGGCGGGTGGGGGCAAAGAACATCACCGAAGTCGCAGCGACTATCGAAATTTAACTGGTGGCCTTTTTCTTTGTTTGTACTCTGACGGATGTGCTGGCGGTGCGACGGCACTTAAAGGGACCCGGAAATGATTCTGGTGGTCATATTTTGATGCAACAAATCTGTACAAACTGATCTCGTATCACCAGTCAAGTTTAAGGGCTGTGCGTCGGCCATATAATTTATAAATAACTTTTAGAAACTACCTCTCGCAACCGATTAAGCCGACACTTAATCTGAAAGACGTTTCTGGACGATATTTCTGAAAACTTCACCGTCCTTCCTGGCTAGTCAGCTTTTGCTTTCTCTTTCTTCTCTTCCTTGCGACTGGAAGCCTCCCACGCGGCCTTGCCTCGCCGCCACTTCAAAGTATTCCCAGCGGCCTCGGTTCGACGACCTGCTCAAGGAGAATCAGCCGAGCCTTCGGGGAGGAAACATGAACCCCTGTGCGTGTGTTCTTGCACGGCCGGTCTCGAGGGGAGCGCCCCCCCCCCCCCCCCCCCCCCGCCGAGACTGGCCTGTTTCGCCGCTTCCTAACATTTCCATCCGGCCCTTCACGGAAAATTAGTGACCCCCCCCCCCCCCCCCCCAAATAGCGCCGGCTTGGCATTTGACAGTAGCGCCCATATTTATATTTTGTTTATTTGTTCCTTTTTGTACTTTGGTCGTTGTGGCCCTACCCATGTCCCCCTCCCCACCTTTCTGCCCCATTCTCTCGCTCCTCCTTTTTTCTTTTTTTTCCCCTCCTGATCCTGTCCCGGTCTGTCTCCCTCCCCCCTTTTTTCAACTGTTGCTGCTGTTCTGTTCGCGTGCTTGCTGTCTATTCGCCCTTTTCTGCAGCTCTCAAGCCTTTGAGACTTGAAGAAGACCGGACCCCAGCCGAAACGTCCACAGCGAATGTGTCTCAGAAGTGCCTACTTCACTCAACCTTTTCTCCGGGGAAGCGAATGGAACCTACTTTCTTAACTCTTAATACAATGACTCCTGCTCGCACTTCGTCAAGACACGTCCTTCGGAAATTCCCCGTCGAGAGCACCAACAAGCGCCATCACTCGGGGACCCTCAAGTGAAATACTTGCATCAGCACTTCGATCCAGCAATCCCACACACCCCATAATTCAGCTGCCAACCTGGTGCCAAAACTGAAGACATCCCCAACCTTCTGGATTGGGTACCACGAGGGGTGTCGGATATCATCACTCACGTCGGATGCAACGACGTCGCCATCATGGATGCCGCTACCGCAGCCGACAGGTATGTGCAACTACTCCATCACTTCAGAACAGTAAGATCGGATATCATTAACTTCTTCGCAACGCCTGTGCTACCCTGGGCTCCGAATTTTAGAAGACATTCAGCCAACAGGTATCACGTTGTAAAGATTAACCGGAATGTACAAGCATTTAATTCCCTCCTTATCGACATCTGTCGACAAGAGAAGAACGCCTTCTTCTTGGACCAGCAAATCGAAGCATTCCGCTAAAGCGCAGCGTTGTTGGCAGACGGCGTGCCCCCCAGCTTCAGCGGAGTGTCCGTACTATCTTGGAACATCTACAACTTGCTCCTCCAAAATCGCCACTGCATAATGATGGATTGGGAAGACTGTACTCGTTCCAGCAAAATTTGATCAAATATCCTGAGCCTCGGACATGTGCCCAAGTCTTCGGCGAAAACGTTTGCTCCACTGGACAAGAAGTGCAAAGCTGGCCATCCCGACATCGCCACCTGCCCACCGCCCAACTCTTGGACATTAGGAGGACCGTGGCAACGTAGCACCAAAACAACCACGCCAGACCACCTGTGCCGCAACAGCAACACATTCTCCTACAGCGGGGATTTCAGCCCTAGCGAACCTTGGAACCAAGCCTTCGCTCCGTGAGTCAAGCCCTATGAGAAGGAGACAACAGAAGCAGAAGACTGCCGTGCATACGTACTACACCGGAGCAGCATTCCAGCACGCACAGTACGTCAAATAACAGTGGACAGCCCCCAGCATTCCCGTGTCCCGATGCGACATCCAAAAGCATTGTGGTTGCGCCAAGCGAGTCTGCCAGGACTGGTATACAGGTCTCGTGAGTACGCCGACCTCCCTATTTTTATATCACCGACAGCTTTTTTTCCTAAAAACTTCAGCTTGTCTCAAATTACGCAAAATCATTGACAAATGACTGAGATATGACCTTTATGTTATAATCATAAAAACGTACCTTCGGGCTAAGTCTGTACCGAAAGGTTTACAGTTCAAGCTTGTACCATCAATGAATAACCTATCAAGAGGTGACAAAGCGAAATGAAATGTCATATCAAAAATAGCTTCTCTACAATTACTCAAAATCACAATTGGGCGTTCTGAGAAGGCATTGATGTTATTGCAGGAACAGAGGAACGTCGCGCTCGGAATAATCTTCTCTTTTCTGCGCGAGAGGCCGACGAAGTAGAACTTTTCGGAAAGAGAAAAACGTCAGAAATAGGAAAAATCAAAATTAGAAATTTGATACGGGAAAAAGTTCCCCATGACGAATGGCTGAGTGGAGTACTAAATGCGGCTGGGTCCCATTCTTCCCACCCCGGTATCACTCAACCAAAGGTCAGTCAAAGGCACACACCCGGCAGGCAGGCAGACAGGCAGACAGGCAGGCAGGCGGGCAGGCGGGCAGGCGTGCACGCGGCAAGCCAGGCAGGCACTCTATTCCGTATTCGGTTTAACAATCACCGCGCCCACACCAAGTCTTTTATAAATCTTCCTTTATCCTAACATGTATAGTCGGGGGAACAGTCATCTGACGCACTAAATGCTACTATTCATGAAGGTGGTTTCAAAAACACGCGAGAACGTGAACAACATGAATTCTGTTTTATCCACAAGTTCAGTACCATTCAAGACTGTCTCAACGAAAAACCTGGGCCTCTTTAGTTTATCCACCCCCTGCAAACCGAATAATCCTACACCTCTAATAAATGGACAAACGCTTATATACACTTTATAAGTCGTATTCAAGGCCTCAGACCTTTTTTCGCCACCCTTACTCTCACTGTTCTGCTTCGTGAAGTATTGATAAACAACGTTTGGGAAGATATTTCTGAAACGTTGACCGTCCTTCCTGGATAGTTTGTTTTTGCTTTCTCTTTTTTTTGTTCCTTGCGAGTGAAAGCCTGCCACGCAGCCCTGTGTCGCTGCCACTATTATCGCGGGCAGCTTTTTGTGGCAATGCAGTGGAAGCTACGAGGGCGAGGCACAATTCTTTCACAAGCGCGCTCTTAACACTCTCTCACGAGGGAGAGGGATCCGCGTCTAAGCCGGAGGCGCGCGCCCGTAGCTTCCGCAGCATAGCCACAAAAAGCTGGCAGCAAGTATACAATGCGGTACTTCCGGCTGCCTCGAACAGTGAGGGGGAAACATTGTTGACTTGAACGCAAACGCTCGTCGTGTGTAATTTAGTTTAAGCTAGAAAGAACGCAGTTATGTTTCTTCCACAGGCGCTCTTTCTATCTGTCGGCACATGGAAGAAGCTTCCCAGACAAGCATCGACTTAGAGGTTGAAATTTATTGGTTCACATCATCAGCCGAATCAATAGTACCTCCCATTCTTACATGGTATGCTGTTAAGTACCGTTAATACACAATGGCCACCAGTAGGGGGTTCAGCTCCGGGGCGGCGACGCCCGCCCTCTGGCAATTTTCCTCCTTTCCATCGGAGATGGCGGCGAATAAACATCGTACACACATCCTCCCCAGCTCGCAACTCAGGTGACGCCATCGCTCAGTTCGTCCTTATCTGCGCGTTCTCCATATCAGGAAAGAGTTCGTCTTGCCATCACTGCTGTCATCACCGCCGCCGGCCCCGCAGCCGTCTCCACCAGGGCGGGCGCGAACAGGACGCCAGTGCTTCACAAATTTCTGCCACATAGCGCAACCCGGCAGTAGCACAACCGCCAAGCTAGCGGCCTTCCTCCGGTACACATAGGGGTGGGGTCACCGAACTGCTCGACACCAGAGCTAATCCCTTTAAGGTCCGTTCGATTCGCCACGTGAACTGGTTCTCGCGGTGCAGCACTTCGCCATTCGTTCCAGCGGTGCAAGATGGCGCTGTCTGCACGACGTCATTCGTTTCAAAAAAGTGCAGACGTTGTGCAGGTCTAGTTCAGAAAAGTGCAGGAAAACTCTGCACCTTCTCAATGGTCGGTGCCGAAATGGTGCAGCTGCAGCCGCCATGGAACCAGACGACGGCTTGCGCGACGATGGCTTGCGCTTTGTGATAAACGGCGGATATACTCAAATTATTCCACTCGTCGATGATAACAGTGCCTCACACGGGCCCGCCGACTCTCATGGAACGTGAGTGGCCACCCGAGAAGGCGGCGACTGAGGTTGGGACGGCGGCCCTCGCCGGCACCTTGCATCTCTCGACCATCGTGCTCTCGACGGACCCGTAACCGGCGTCTTTCCTTTCTACTAATAAAGTTATATTAGTACTCGAAGCCGGTTACGTTAACGAAAAAGTAAACACGTGCATACAGCGCATGATGCACGTTGTTGCAACAGCCGCTTAGCATGCAAGTCGGCGCGCGCACACCTCAGTCGTGTTCAGTAAAAGAACACACGTGCGTTTCGCTTAGCTGCCGCGAGGTTGCATCGAGGCTGATTCATGGCAACACTTCGCTGCAATGTGCTGTTTGAAAATTCTTTACGCGGTTCGGGATGTTGGCGGCCGTTGATTTGGGCGCCACGATGCTGGCTGCGATTTGGTGGCGACGCCAAGGCTAGCAGACGACCAGGCCTACACTCGACCATTCGTTTTGGAAGTATGGACCTCCTTCACGCCGCGACGTCACGAAGATGCGGTGGCGCTGATGTTAGCAGCGACTTTCGCATGGTAGGCAAAACAGGTTCCGCTTTCCCGTGCCTACCGCAGCTGCCGCAGTTACCGGCGGCTGCTTCAAGCCTGTGCACTGCAGAAGCAGCATATATTGACCAGCTGCGTCACTGCTGGATCCGCGTAGTAGCATAAAAAATATTAAATTAGCCTCGATAGGTATCTCGCGCATAAATGCCGCATTCGGAAACTGGCTAACAGGCATTGGGCCACGGTAGTAAAGCGCGAAGTCTGGGAGTCGATAGGCACTGCCACTCAATGCACTTAATAGCATGCAAGTTACTGCGTTCATTCACCTGAACTTCAGGATAGTAGGCTGATAATTGCTCAAGGAAAAAAAAGACATATGTAGCTGCACACGTACTTATCACGTTGAGCCGGAGTGCACGGGGCGCCGACAGGTTCACTCGCCCCCAAGGAATGCGTTATTTTTTTTTGTTAATAGCACACCATGTTTAAATGGCGCGTTTTGTGACATTTAATATTTACTTGAAACTGTTTCTTGATATGACGACGTAATTATTTCATTCGAGTAGAAATAAGTCTGGTAAGTTGTGTCAATCTTGCGCGATCGCGTTGGTGTGCTTAGAATAGAGTACCTTAAGTGTGCTAAACGCCATATGCTTTTTCATTGCATCATGCATGTGTCATGTTTCATGAGGTAATACATGATCGCGAAGCTTGTTTGGAAAGAAGCAGCCGCAGGCGTGCTACTAACAGACACGTGGCGAGATTGAGAGGGGTCGCGGCATGAAAAGTGTTTTCGTTATTCATGCATGCGATATGTAACTAAACTTGGTGCAAATATGAAATTCCTACGCTAGTTACAGTCATTCCTTTTATTTATAGCTATACCTGGTGGAGTTCTGGGTAATTATAATTAACACCGTCGTCAAGTCCCCCCAAGCTAGGTCTCAAATAATTGAGTAGAAAGTGCGCAGTTTTTTTATGCCAGCATGTGCATAAAGCCCTGTTCTGTATGATGACGCGATTAGTTCTTTTTCTATATGATCAGTACTTATGCATGCATAGTTACATGAAAACGTTTCTTACAAAAAATAACTAACACAATACTGCACGTGTAGGGAAAAAAATCGAGAGATTTATTACGCTCCTCAACGTCTCAGGAATAGTTTGCGACAAATGGAATCATTTGATTTTCATGCGAATTACGAAGGTGAGTGATCCAGTCGCAGAAAATGTGAGAGGTCAGAAAACGAACCTTAAAGTTTATTCCCTCGTTTATGGCATCTTCGCTTTCGCTTTGGTCAAAGAAATGCGGCACTGAAATCAAAAAAATTACCTCACAATTTTTGACGACCACACTTCTAAAAAGCGTAATTTATAAATTTGCACTCAATATTTTGCTATAATTTTTCGTCACGAAACTAGACATCAGGGCTAGGAAAGAAAATAATTCTAGAAATCAAAGATTTTCATCAAATCGACCAGCTTGACAAGAGGACAGGTCGGCCTGGCTGGTTCGTGGTCATGCGGCTAAAAACAGCGCTAAGCGAGACAGGAGATGGGGACACGACGCTGTCCCCACTTTTCGCACAGCGCGACACGTACGTATGTCAGCAGACGATGAGCGCATGTCTGCTCCGACGAAACAACGCCAGCACTTCCCCTCACTACTGTCCCGAATTAAAATCATTCCGGCTAGTGCAGAGTGTCAAAACTTGTTTTATTCAATGCCTAGCGCATAAATAAACGGCAGGAACGCTTTCTACATGTTTACTACTAACCATATATACAATACACAGTGGAAAACTATTTCTCTTTATAGGCCGCACGTGGACAACGCGAGCTCGTGTACTCGCCACTGTGCACTTGCCGCTACTAGTAGCCCCCGCACGCTGCTGACCCTGCTTCGCTCGCACGAGCGCGTCTCGCCGCCCCGTCCCGAGGGGGAACGTTCTTCCATTGTAACAAGGCTGGCTCCAGGAAGCAGCTTATTTCCGGTCCTCAGGTGACCTTGCGGCAGGCGTCGAGCGTAAAAAACGTCAACCCCCCCCCCCCCCCCCCCCCCCCTAAAAAAAAAAAACTAAAAACCCGAAGTTGCAGAACCTACTCGGTTCCTTCATAAGGCGTGGCTGCAGCTTGCCTTTTGAAGCCCTCGTTTAGTCATCCGCAGGGTCACTGAACGCAGACCGTGGATTTTGGCGTTTCCGTTGCCACTCTTTCTAACCTAAATTGAATTACTTTCCTAGCTAGACAGACTTTTGTCGAATGCTTTCTTTTGAACCTTGTCGTGTGTGTTCTTGCTTGTGGCATGCTTAATTGTGACGACGTAGGTTGTTTCGTCCCTTCCTAACATTTCTATCTGTGCGCTCAAGGGAAATTAGGGAACCCCCTAAAAAGCGCTTGCTTCGGTGCTTCCTTGGCCCCGCGTCGGCAGTGGCACCCGTCTTTCTATTTAGTTTGTTCGTTTGTTTTTTTTGTTGCTTTTCTCCCTCCCGATCTTCTCCCTGCCTGCTCCCCCCTTTTGTTTCAACTGATGCTGCTGTTTGCGTGTGTGCTTTCTTTTCGCCCTTCTCTGCAGCTCTCAAGCATTCACAACGTATATAGCATACAACTGAAGGGAAAAGATGTGCTCGGTACGGCATAAATGACGGAAGCTCAGGGTTTTAATCCTTCCGTGGGACGAAGTGAAAAGAATGACATATCCCCCCCCCCCCTTTTATTCAACACCTTCATAAGTGCACGCATTCCTAAGTCCACATGTGCATGACCCACACGTTCTTTATGGCTCAGGCGCAGCCTGGCAGCAATCTCTTGGCTGCATGTGGACGCCGAGGTTTGCACTTACTGTGCACTAACCTATGGGGAAGAAACTTTGAGGTTAATGGAAATGCGTCAACCTAAATTGAAGATAGCGCAGCGAGCTATAGTTCGCTGATAGGTTGAACGTTAAAGGACATTAAGAGAGCAGAATTGGCCAGGGAACAAAGGCTAATTATTTGTATCCTAGCTGAAATCAAGAAGTAGAAATGAACATGGCGAGGGCATGCAGCTGGAAATGAAGATGACTGGGGGGTTCGTTAGGGTAGAGGAGTATATTTCAAGGGTAAGCAAGCGCAGCAGGGGGCGGCAGAGGGTAAGGTGGGCGGATGAGATCGATAAGTTTGCGGGCACACGGTGGCCGCAGCTGGCAAAGGACAGGGTTAATTGGGTAGACATAGGAGAGGCCTTTGCCCTGCAGTGGGCATAGGCTGAAGATGATGATGATGATGATGATGATGATGATGCAGACATTGGCGCTTTTTACTTGGGCGACTCGGGCGTGAGTGGGTCTTGACTCCGTAGTTCGCCCGATGCGAGACCCGGGAGGACGTTAAAGAGGAACCGAAATGTTATTGAACGGTTCGTATGTATTAGGCTTCTAGGTGAAGCATGCCAAGTAGTTTTGCGCAGCCATTTAAAATGGTGACATAATCGCCGATTAAAACAGCGACGATGCTTAGGCTTCTCCGCACTACTTAGAGCAAAGCGGAGAAACTCATAATGACGTCATTGATGCCGAAATTTTAAATATCTGCCGCTTCCGCTCACATGCTACGCTTCGTTGTCCCAAGCCCCCAAACAACGCTTCGTAGCCTTTACTTCCTGTGGTGTTGGTTTTCTTCGTTCAAGCAAACCTTTTTTCGCTATAAACGTAGTGCCGCCTTACATGGCGTCATCACTGCGGCCCTGCCCGTCGTGTGCACTGCGGAGTAGCCTGAACGAGTATGCGGCTTCATTCGGCGATTATGTCACCATTTCAAATACTAGCCCCAAAACACTTCGCATTCTTTACCCTGCAAGTTTCACAGATTCGACCCCTTTAAGGTCGTCTAATTCTGAATCTTCTTCATTCGCTCTTAGTGGAGTCCTTACAAAAACACGACGTCTAAAGGCGCGGGGCTCCTAAATATTACGTTTTTTGAGACCCCTAGCCAGCCCTATCCCATCCTTGCGATGTATTAACATCGTCCGATACACAATCGACGCACGTACTCGCAGGTCTAGAAATGCTGTTCGCAGGCACTACGACCGCCCCACCAAACTGCGTGGGTTAGATTGACCCGACAGGCTCCCTCCATTTTTCTTTCCTCTTAACACCACCATACTGCACTTTTTTGAACGTTATGTTGTGCGGCTGCAGTATACTACACCAGGTGTTTCGCCTAACATGTGCAATTTTTAAACGTAGGCTTTTTGCGTTAGAAGACCACTTTTTCCGGCATAACATCTTCAGCAGTATAGTGCAGCAGTATGCCAACACATACGTGCTGACTAGTAGGCTGGTGAAATAATATTGAATAGTTAGCTTTTCAGCTATTACTGTTAGTCTCCTTATTTATTATGAGGCGTGTAGCCCACCGTAAGTAATATGCATACTAGTTTTCAGAGTTTCGAAAACGCATTTACCCTCTGCGCCGTGGCCCAACAAATTTTGGCTATTTCGGCGAGTTACGTGCACTGGAGGGGCTGCTTTGCCTGCCAGCTTTTCGAAAGCGCATGGATTTTGGCACGACGTAGGCGAAATTTGTTGGTACACAGCGCCGAGGGTAAATGCGTTTTTGAAATTATGAAAATTTATGTGAATATTACTTACAGTGGGCTACGCGCGTATCGATAAACAAGGGGACTAACAGTAATAGTTGAAAAGTGAACTATTCAGTATTACTTAAACACCCTACTGGTTAACACGTCTTAGCTGTATTATGATGCTCTACACCACTGACAATGCTATGCCAAAAAACGAAAAGAAACACTCCAGTGTTCTTACTCCAAAAGCCTATTTCCCTGGGTTCGAACCCGACCGCGGCGGCTGCGTTTTTATGGAGGAAAAACGCTAAGGCGCCCGTGTGCTGTGCGATGTCAGTGCACGTTAAAGATCCCCAGGTGGTCGAAATTATTCCGGAGCCCTCCACTACGGCACCTAATTCTTCCTTTCTTCTTTCACTCGCTCTCTTATCCCTTCCCTTACGGCGCGGTTCAGGTGTCCAACGATATATGAGACAGATACTGCGCCATTTCCTTTCCCCCCCAAAAAAACAATTATTATTATTATTACAAATTGCAGATCTTCGGTGAAACGCCCAGTCTATATGCCAAACTGTGCACTGAACTGTGTCTGTCCTCCAAGCGGTCATTTGGTGGCATTAGAGGCGCAGACGAAGAGGACGGTCACCGCGAGCCGCACGCGAACCAACGTGCCAGTCCGTGCCACGCGAGAGAACGACCGAGCTGGCAGCTTTCCGTTTCTCATCCTGCCGTCTTTCGCGATCGCCTTACGTCTCGACGTTCTACGCCCGGCGCAAGCGGCTCATCGTGAACAATGTGAGTGTCATCTGACTTCTCGTCGCGAGCGTTAGGTTTCGCGGCCATGAAGGGACACGGTACCCCATTTCGTGCTGAGCTCTTTCCTGCGAGCCGAACGCCGAACGAAGGTCGGACGCGTAGCCTTTCGTGTGTGCACGCGTGGTGGCGAGCGAAGGTGTCGCAGCTAAGCCATTGTGGTGGGCTAAATATATTTTGGACCGCTAGTTCTTTCGTTGAAAGCGCGATAATCTTGGCGTTATAACATCGTAAGAAGCGTTGCTAAGCTATTGCATGGAGCTAGAGAACTGCAAGGCTGTACATTTCGGCTTGCGCGGGAACCCTTGACCAGGCTTGATGTTGCCTTCGTTTAGTTGCCCAAGCCTGGTCCTGTGACTTGCAAGAGATATTAGTGGTCCGGGCTCTACACTCGATCCCGTCTTTCGGTTGTGCTGTCACAGACTTAGCCTGGACTGAGTCTGGCGATGTACCTATAAAACTTTCCCAGTTCACCGTGCTTGTACCGTGCCTCCAGGGGTAACGCCAGAACATACATGGCCAGACACTTGTCATGCGACGCGACCCTCCCGACTGGCGCCGTGGCGCAGTGCATCAGCAACAACGACCTTTGGTTAATCTTTTTAGAAGCAAGCTTGGGACCATCCCAGGCTCCTGTGTATAAGAGGACGATACTAATTGGACGTCGTGGGAGAGGTCCTTGTCTTGCTTTGCATGTAGTCATGCTGATGATGATGACAGTGATTTACAGCTGACTTTAGTAACATATTTAGAGGAGCTCATGTGGTTGATCACAAATTGTTTGTTTTATGTTTGATTCTAAAAGCACGTCTCTCATACGAGGCTCCGGTATGATGACGCGATGAATAACCCTTGGAATAGCCGAAAGCTTGGGAGATACAACAATCGCGTTCACCCCAGTTTTGAAATGTGCCCTTTGCTCCGTCACATAATACCCATGGGATTGGCTACTGAGGCGTGAAGTTAGTGTGGCCATCCATTATGGTTTGTTTTCAACGACTGATTATGGACATCTTTCTCAGGTTGCCCTTTGGACGAACCTGTACTTGGCTTTCCGTTGCGCTTAGCTGCGTTGTGGAGAAGCCCGCTATCTTTTCTTTAGTTTGTTTACCGGAGAAACGCCCAATTTTCTCCATGTTAACTGACACGAATGCCCTGGTAGCGGACGTTCTGCGCAAAATGCGAAACGTCAAGTCGTGCGCCATGTGACCAAGGAAACGATCTAACCAATGCGGCTGTTTTGAGAACGGCTGCACACGTCAGCTGGTCTGTCAGATATAGATACACCGACAAACATCGACGCTAGGTGTACATGTTTGTTTCAAGGCTTCCTAATCGCGAGCTGATATCCAAGAATAGTCATCCCTAGCGTGATCGCAGAAAGATTTCTTCCCTGCTGAGCACCTGGGCACAATGCGGGATCCGACTCTTTGCCCCGTCTCGGGCCGTCTGTTTGCTCTTTGAATCTTAATATATTTTGCCTCATTACAGATTAAAACTATTAATTGTTTATCGTTGATGCTTGAAGTGTTATTTGTTGCTGCCGAGCTAAGCATTAACCAAAAATCAATGTCTACAGGTTTGTCAAGTGGCATGGTTTGTAGTCAGTACAGAGCTGAAGGATTCAGTTCACGACAAAAAAAAAAAAACTGTTCGGGCTGCGTTTTTATGGAGGAAAAACGCTAAGGCGCCCGTGTGCTGTGCGATGTCAGTGCACGTTAAAGATCCCCAGGTGGTCGAAATTATTCCGGAGCCCTCCACTACGGCACCTCTTCTTCCTTTCTTCTTTCACTCCCTCCTTTATCCCTTCCCTTACGGCGCGGTTCAGGTGTCCAACAATATACGAGACAGATACTGCGCCATTTCCTTTCCTCAAAAACCAATTATTATTATTATTATTAATATCAAAACCAAGATCGGCGAACCAAATTAAACCCGCCGCGGTGGTTCAGTGGTTAGGGCGCTCGACTACTGATCCGGAGTTCCCGGGTTCGAACCCGACCGCGGCGGCTGCGTTTTTATGGAGGAAAAACGCTAAGGCGCCCGTGTGCTGTGCGATGTCAGTGCACGTTAAAGATCCCCAGGTGGTCGAAATTATTCCGGAGCCCTCCACTACGGCACCTATCTCTTCCTTTCTTCTTTCACTCCCTCCTTTATCCCTTCCCTTACGGCGCGGTTCAGGTGTCTAAAGATATATGAGACAGATACTGTGCCATTTCCTTTCCCCCTAAAACCAATTATTATTAATTATTATTAACCAAATTAATAATTGGTTTTTTGGGGAAAGAAAATGGCGTAGTATCTGTCTCATATATCATTGGACACCTGAACCGCGCCATAAGAGAAGGGGAAATGAGGGAGTGAAAGAAGAAAGGAAGAAAGGTGCTGTAGTGGAGGGCTCCGGAATAATTTCGACCACCTGGGGAAGAACCAAAACCCGCAAACAGATGGCGCCACTGCCGCCCTTCAGCGAAAAAACGTCGTTTGCGAACCAAAATAATAATAATAATTGTTTTTTTTTTTGGGGGGGGGGAAACCCGCAAACGACGTTTTTTCGCTGAAGGGCGGCAGTGGCGCCATCTGTTTTTGCTGTGGAAAACGTCACAAGGCCGCCAAGGCAAGCGTTGCAAGAGGTGCGGGCCCTTTGAATATGGCTTTCCGGCCGTTTCGTCTGCGTCTGCCACGGTGTAAGAGTAAGCTATGTATTTCACCGTGGCTTCTACTTAAACGCTTACAACATTTTTGGCTAATTGAGCGGAGAAAAAAATCAGAACTGATTTAACGAGGCTTTACCTTTCAAAGAATATTGTTTGCAACGCTCGCCTCGGCGGCCTTGTCGTGACGTTTTTCACTGCAAAAGCAGGTGGCGCCACGGCCGCCCTTCAGTGAAAAAACGTCGTTTTCGGGTTTTGGTTCGCCGATCTCTACGAAGACGATTACGTTTTCGCATCGTGCACGGCTCAACTAAGTACCATTGTCAAGCTTGCTACGATCCAAAAGTTAGCATAATGCGCAAGCTCTGTGTGCAGTTTCTCCGCAAATGAGCCAGCGGTTGAGGCGGGCAAATTTTTGAAAGTCATCACGATAAAAACGCACAATACTGTACACAGTGCGCTGTTCAGGCGCTCAGAGAAGTGTGTGGAGTACTGTACATACTGTGGCCGATCTGTTGCCCTCCCTTGCAGGGCCATGCGTTGGCGGCAGCTGCGGCTGCTACTCTGGAAGAGCGTCTACCTCTACAAGCTCCGGCGCAACTGGGCCATCACGGCGCTGGAGGTGGTGACGCCGCTGCTGCTGACGCTGGTGCAGACGTACCTGCACTGCAACGGCCACAGCCTGGGCGACGCGCCTCTGCCCATCCCCTCCGTGGGCACCACGTTCGCCGGCAGCGACGCCGACGCGCCCAGCGTGGTCAGGCCCTCGCTCTATTTTCCCGCCACCGTGGGATTCGTGCCGGCGCCAGGCACGTCTCTGAGCCGAATAAGCACACATCGCGTACCCAGCTGGGCTGGCACGGCTGACGTCGCGGTAGTTCGACACAACGCGAAGAGGAGATAAACGATAGCGCTCTGCAGGGCTGTGGCAGGTGGGGGAGATGAGGTTAGGCGGTTGCATATTTCAGTTCAAATTACATACTGAAATAACATATTTCAGTTCAATAAGGCTATAATTGTCAAGGCACGAGCGCTAGACCTCTGAGATCAACATAAGTTAAATGTGATCATGAGGGCTACTTAATAAGAGTTTACTTTAGCCTCATTTCGTTAATAATAATAATAACAACAACAACAACAATAATAATAATAATATTATTAATAATAATAATAATAATAACAATAATAATAATAATAATAATAATAATAATAATAATAATAATAATAATAATAATAATAATAATAATAATCGGTTTTTGGGGAAAGAAAACGGCGCAGTGTCTCATATATCGGCGGACACCTAAACCGCGCCGTAAGGGAAGGGATAAAGGAGGGAGTGAAAGAAGAAAGGAAGAAAGAGGCGCCGTAGTGGAGGGCTCCGGAATAATTTCGACCACCTGGGGATCTTTAACGTGCACTGACATCGCACAGCACACGGGCGCCTTACCGTTTCCTTCCGCAAATGATGCACCTAAGCTTCAAAGCTCCGCACTGCCTGCCACTACCCTCTGTGTCGTTGGCAGGCCCTTAATATTCCACGCGCACCAAAGATAGCATTGTGAATAATAATAATAATTGGTTTTTTGGGGAAAGGAAATGGCGTAGTATCTGTCTCATATGTCGCTGGACACCTGAACCGCGCCGTAAGGGAAGGGATAAGGGAGGGAGTGAAAGAGGAAAGGAAGAAGGAGGTGCCGTAGTGGAGGGCTCCGGAATATTTTCGGCCGCCTGGGGATCTTTAACGTGCACTGACATCGCACAGCACACGGGCGCCTTAGCGTTTTTCCTCCATAAAAACGCAGCCGCCGCGGTCGGGTTCGAACCCGGGAACTCCGGATCAGTAGTCGAGCGCCCTAACCACTGAGCCACCGCGGCGGGTTAAAATTAAAACGCTCAAAGGTGCTGCTTGGCGTGCAGGCACAGCCACCGGCGAGGAAGTCCTCCGCCAGGCCTTTCCCGAGGTGAAGCTCGAGGCGTTCCGCACCGAGGCCGAGATGGTGGCCAACCTGTCGGTGCGCACCAACGCCCTGGGGCTGGCCAACAACTACGGCGTAGTGTTCAAGCAGGCCGGCGAGGGCGTGCTCAGCTACACGCTGCGCTTTCCCTCCTGGCAGGAATTCTACACCAAGCAGACCATGGTGGCCAGCGGGGCCAACAAACAGCCGCCGTTCTGGTTTAACGGTATAGATTTGCCTGTACCGTTTTCTCACTCCTCTTATAAAAGCCGAACATGCTGATTGTTGGATCTGCCCTGGGAGCGTCTTCCGAATTCCGCAAAACACGGGCTCTCTTTTCGATGCAGTATACGAAATCTAACAAAAGCCTCAAAGGCTCGCCTGCTCGAACGAATGTACCAACGTTTATAGATATACCTCAGTATATCTGGAAATAGTTTCCTCCTAACTCGGCAGATGCCGTCACCTGTGTAGTCGGATTGCTACTGTTTTCCGAACGAAGCTTGATCGCCGTGTCCCTTTTCCCAGGATACCGGCGGATGCTGCATGACTTCGGTTAATTCAGGTAACTCGGCTTGTTTTTCCAAGGACGGCCCCCCAGATGGTTCAGCTGGCGGTTTCTTTGAGTAGAGTACACAAAGCATCGCTCTAAATGAAGAGCAGACAATTTCCCAGAAGGCAATCGCACCTGTGAGAGTGCAGACCTGCACACAAAGCGAAGGAAGCCAATTATTATTCGCTGCTAATATGCCATCAGAGTTCGCGCATCACAATGGCGGAGCAATAGCAGCTCTTGAAGACCTATTTGCGCAATGACTTGTCTGGATTTTCTCTGGTTAAGCAAAGTAAGAGGGTCGAATGAGGTCTTCCAGTCAAAAATTAGCCGACTGTGGGCGAGGAAGGAGAGTGATCGTTCTTGTGGCTCCACTTTTAATCCGCTCATGGCACATCAGCAGCTGGGCATAAAAGTTTGCAATTTTCCGCAGGCATCCTCCTGCCCATGGTGTCCCGGCTGAACATGGCTGTGGCACGCGCCGAGGCCCAGCGCCTAGACAACCCTCTGCCGCCGGTGTACTTCCAGACGCGCCGCTTCCCAGCGCCCAAGGCCCGTGGGTGGGGTGGGGGAGCGCGCCGCATCACCGACATCTGCGTCGTCTACGGCTTCATCGTGATCGCGCCCGTGACCGTGAAGCGCATCGCGGATGAGAAGTCCGTCGGCATGAAGGTAGTCGCGCAGCCTCACGCGCCGTTAGGCCTAGGTGGCGTGCGTTTAAAAGCGGAGGCAAACGCAGCTATGGTCGTTCCATGATGCGAAGGAGAATCACGGACTGAGCCACACATCATGTATAAGCCCTTTATCAGTCGTGAAATAACGCAGCTCGTCACCAACAGTCGGCGTTTTAAATGAAACAGGCTCGATAACCGCAACAACATGTTGTGCCACCATGTACGAAATTGGAATGCTCTAAAAATATATGTAAAAGTGTCGGCAGCAAAGGTATTATTCTAGATTTTAATTTCATTGCGTGCATGCTCTAAAAAAATAAGACCTTCGCGTATTGAACGGAGAATCTTTCCTTTTTGGCGAGTCGCGACGCAAGAATAGCACTGACTTTATTATTTTGAAATTGTGATTTGTCAGGGCATCGAAGCTCTAACATCTGTATTTTGTGAAGTGTGTTGTAGTAGACGCTATGCGTAATTTTTTTACGTACATGATATTTCCTGTTATCCCTTGTTAATAAAACGTGACCGGGAATCTTTTCTACCGAGTCGTTCAATGATGGCGTTCGGATCCACTTGACTCACTTCATTGGTGGAGCCAGACGAAGACTATGTGGTATTATATTGTGGTTTGTAATCAGCATTTGGTACACGGACTTGTCATTCCTTGAAAATTTGGCATGTCGGTAGAGCTGCGCAGAGCTGTTGATTAATCTTGGCCAATGAGGTTCTCTAATGTGCACTAAGAACGCACAGCAGGCGGGCATTTTTGCATTTCGCTTCCACTGAAATGCGGCCACTTGGCCGCCAAAAGTTGCTTTTAATTGATAAAAATAAAGTTATCAAAGTTACGTGAATTGAAGGAAATTAGATGCATCCTGGGTACTGCGAGATTCCTTGTTGGTGAAAGCCGACAAGGCGCGTAACAATTGTACGTTTGGAATGGGAGGGAGTACGGAGATGTGTGAATGTTTTACGGCCGCTACGAGAGAGGAGTGATCCGGAATAACCTTCTCGAAAACTCAGCCTTCTTGATTCTTGCGTTGTACGGCATTTACTCTGGAATGTGATCGTCTTCAAGCTCACAGAAAAAAGAGCGGGTTTGAGCTCGCATTTGAGACAGGAAGAACATATTCAGTATGCACTGGCCTTTGTGTAATACCGCGGACGTGACTCTTGTGTCAGTGCCCTATCTAACCATGCATGCACGAAATAGGCCAACAAAAAGTGTTTCACAACAATGCTTAATGTTGGGGCTATAATTGGCTTCTGGTGCGACACGCTGAGAAGCAAACCAACGCAGCTCTTAAGTTGCCGCAGTTAGGTAATGGATCTCTCGATAAGGGGTGTCATCTTCTGGCCTCCATCTTTGTGATGCAACATCATGTAATCGCTAGCCCAGTCATGGAAACGTGTTTGGTTGATATTTTACTGCATTTGTAAGTCAAGTACTTGAGGTACTAAAGCTGTTCCAACAAATGGAACAATAGCAATGCTTACAATAGCGAGTACTGACAATAGCAATAGCAATACTAGCAATAGCAGTACTGACAATAGTAATAGTAATAGCAATTAATACTGACAATAACAATACAATAGACAATACTGACAAAAGCAGTATCAATAGCAATTTTGACAACAATAGCAGTACTGACGGGTCACCATATATATATATATATATATATATATATATATATATATATATATATATATATATATATATATATATATATATATATATATATATATATATATATATATATAAAGCGACTCAGGCTATGAGAGACGCCGTAGTGAAGGGCTCCGGAAATTTCGACCACCTGGGTTCTTTAACGTGCACTGACAACGCAAAGTACACGGCCTCTAGAATTCTAGAGGCCCGTGTACTGTGCGTTGTATATATATATATATATATATATATATATATATATATATATATATATATATATATATATATATATATATATATATATATATATATATATATATATATATATATATATATAGAACGAGCACGCCGGTTCGATCCCGGCCGTGGCGGTCGAATTTCGATGGAGGCAAAATTCTAGAGGCCCGTGTACTGTGCGTTGTCAGTGCACGTTAAAGAACCCCAGGTGGTCGAAATTCCCGGCGTCTCTCATAGCCTGAGTCGCTTTGGGACGTTTAACCCCCATAAACCAAACTATATAGGACGAGCTGCGATACTAAGCTGTGCTTGTGCGTGCGTGCTGTCATGCATGGCCGCAGGAACTTCTGCACATCGCGGGCGTGTCCGACGCGGTGTACTGGCTGGCCGCCTACATGAGCGGGCTGCTGGGCATGTCGGTGGTGGCGGTGCTGATGACTGTGCTGATGAAGCTGCCCATCTTCTGCTCGCCCGCGCTGCTGCCGCAGAGTGACTTCACGCTCGTGCTGGCCATGATCATGCTCTACGCCTTCTACTGCGACCTCTTCTGCCTGCTCGTCAGCTGCGTCGTCAAGACACGTGAGCTTCGCACTCTCGCTCTCAGCATCTGCTGCACCCGCTCGCCAGATGTGTTTCGTCCGAATTATCCGCCGACCTGGCGTCTAGACTGGCCTCTGTATTGATCAGAGGCGTCGAATGTGATTACCTACGTGGCCAGGGCATGGGCGTTCGCTCTCGGGTTGTTCATCCCTCATTCACTTGTTCACTGCACTCTTGAACGTATTCTTGATTGAGCGGGTCGTAAGTTCGTTGTGTTAACTGCTGCGAGAGACTCCACCGTGTACGACTCCTTAGCAGTCTGTCAAGGCTTAGGTAGTCTTCGTGAATTATTAATCTTACCACTTAGCGCTCATCAGAGCCCTGTGACACTTAATTTAAAACTTATATGATGCACTGTTCTTAACGTCACTGACCACACGCCTCGCGTACTAAAGCGGCCTCAAACATAACAGCGACCCGAAACGAATATTAAATATCCGCTGTATGTCTGCAAGGACAACAGAGCGGCACTACAACGCGTTCATCAGCTGTCGAAAACTTATATGCTCTGTTGTCCGTCTCAGTCTGGCTTGGATGGTAAAATCATAGACTTTTCGTCAATTTTAGATCCACAAGAGGCCGCCGCGGTGGCCGAGTGGTTATGGCGCTCGGCTGCTGGACCGAAAGGCGCGGGTTCGATCCCGGCCGCGGCGGTCGAATTTAGATGGAGGCGAAGTTCTAGAGGCACGTGTGCTGTGCGATGTCACTGCACGTAAAAGAACCCCACGTGGTCGAAATCTCCGGAGCCCTTCACTACGGCGTCTCTCATAGCCTGAGTCGCTTTGGGTCGTTAAACCCCCATAAACCAACCAACCAGATCCACAAGTAGTGACCGCCAAGAACATGCTGGCTTGGAAGTGGCAGGCGTTATCAAAAATATAAAGAAAAGTTTGCTCATTACCCCAGAATTTTGCTAATGTGTTAGCAGCGTTACTGCTACGATCTCTGTTACTCTGGTAAATTAGCGAATTTCTGGCTTTATTAGCAGGCAACTACCGCGCATGTTCGCTTGTGCGGGCATCCCTTGCAGAAGAGCCGGCTACACCACACACATAGTAGGGTACATGCACTTAGCTCTGCTGTTCTCTTGTCCATGTGCTGTTCCCACGCAGGTTAGAAAGGCAAAGGAAAACCAACTTCACCAAGAAGCAACAACCCTAGATGTGCGCTAATTTCTTATCGATGTTTAGTAAATGCCTTACGTTAAGGACGGACGTCATATCTCTCCACCTATTGGCGCACATTTCTAGCGGTGGTACTGAGGCATGATGACGTTTGGCTATCACCCGTTCCTAGTACAAATGTGTATGTTCTTGCAAACACTACTAGCTTTTACTTCCACCAGCCAGACACCGAGTGTAATTACTGCGCCCCATCTGATAGAGTATGGAGTCCAGCGGCACCTGCGCCTTCATTTTCGTTTACCGACCCCATGCGCAGCGGTGTACGCCGTCTTCGCCACCGTCTGCCTCTGGATGCTGACCTACGAGGTGCCCATCTTCTTCATGGACGTGCCCGGGTCGGCAGAGTACGCGGACCTCTCGATTGGCCAGAAGATCCAGAGCTCCATCTTCCCCAACATGGCCGTGCACTGGATATTCCGCATCATCACCCTGCACGAGGAGAACAGTTGAGTGCTCTCGCTCTTCTTCAGCACTGCAGGCTTGTTCCGCGGACATCGGCGACGGAGGCTTGCAGCTACACAACCTGCTTTTAAGGGAGACTGGTTGGTCTTTAGTGACAGCTGTGCAAGGATTTGAAGCGTCGCTAATTGAATTAAGCTTCACTTAACACCCTGATGGCCTTCGATTGCCGATTGGAGAGTGCATTAATTGATCCTCGTGGTAGTCTCTGAAACACTGTGAACTGCGTGGACCAGGCACGAGTAATGTGCATCGAGTTCACGCACGTTCTCTGTCCGTCACCTTGCCGATCATCAGCCCTAATTTGATGACTCACACGTTGCTATGATGCGAGAAAAATGAGCTCGGCGGAGCTTTTGGTTGTTACTGTGGTTATTTGGTAGGGACTTGCGACGCCATTGAACAAGTCTCAAGGAACTCTTCGTGCGTGCAAATTGCATACCTAAGGGATTTCGCCACGGGCGTTTCTTTTTTCATCGCTGCCTCCAACGTGTGATAAACTGTGTACACAGAGAGTGTGTGTATAAATTATTGCGCCATATTACACGCACCAGAGCATTTTTTATTGGCTGAGGCGGGAATATAGCGTGCGTCCAGGTGTTATAAAAGTGGCCTCGGAAACGCATCTTTCAAGCCAGACAACTGATGCTATATCAAGAGAGGGAGGAAATTGGGTGGATTTTAAGAAAATGGCATGTACTGGGTTGCTTGGCTTGCTCACATTAAATGAATTGGTCACCATTGGGAGGGGCCATTGTCTCATGGTAGGCCTAACTCGGTTGATGATGAACTCTGTTTATCCAATTCGTCGCGTCAAATCGACACTAACGGTACTCACGTAATCAACAATGACCTCTTTTATTTATTTATTCAAATACCTCACGGGCTCCAACAGGAGTATTATGTGAGGGTGGTTACATAACTGGGGTGGAAACAGAAGCAAATAGAAGATGGTTATTTTAACACCGTTATACTATAGTACAACCAACCAACCAGAAAATAGAACTAAATTAAAAAACACACTTAAGAACACACTTCAGAAAAAACACACTTCAGAACAAAATTCTGCTTACTTTGAAAATAATAATCTGAGATGCGAACAATGTTGTCAGGAAGACTATTCGCATAAATGGTTGCACGGGGCATGGTCTGATGAGTTGAATGTGGTGGTCCTTCACGAAAGGCGTTTAAAACTGAGGTGATTATGCAGTCGGTGAGATGTGCGGGTCGTTTGTGTAAGAGGTAGTGTGAAGGAATGATGGCTGTAAACAATTTTATGGAAGAGGTAGATAAGTGCTATTGTTCTGCGAGATTCTAAGAATGGAAGGTACAACGACGCCTTAATGTTAGTTATGCCGAAATGTCGGCAATAGTTGCGAGCAATGAAGCGAGCGGCACGATTTTGTACGCGCTCTAGGGAATAAATTAAGCAGTGTTGTTGGGGTGACCAAATGGAAGATGCATATTCAAATTGAGGGCGGACAAATGTTTGATATGCGAGCTGCCGTGTGGAAGGACGCGCACCTCTGAGGTTACGTTTTAAATAACCTAATGTACGGTTAGCTTTGGCAGTAATTTTTTTCTATGTGGGTTTTCCATGAGAGATAAAGTAAAAGGTGGACGCCAAGGTACTTGTATGATGACGCAAGAGTGACTGGTCTGTGGTTAAGCGAGTAAGCGAAAAGGTAATTAGACCGTTTCCGGCTAAATGTCATTAATCTGGCATTTATCAGTGTTAAGGGACATTTGCCATGATGCGCACCAGTTATTAATGCGGTGCAGAACTTCCTGAAGAGCGATGTGGTCATTAACAGAGCGGATTTTGCGATAAATAACGCAATCATCAGCAAACAATCTGAGCGTCGAGGTAATGCTTAATGGTAGATGATTGATGGAAATCAGAAACAATAACGGGCCTATTGCACTACCTTGCGGCACGCCTGATGTTACATCAAGTAAAGATGAATGGTTATCAATAGAAGTGAATTGTTTGCGAATGATAAGAAGTTTCTTATCTAAGTAATTGTTAAAGAATCGAGGCACATGGAGGAGAGTTTCGCTATTTAACAACAGCGTGGAACGCGATCGAAGACTTCAGCATAGTCGAGGAATATACAGTCGATTTGAAAATTTTCGTCCATACCGTGAAGCAGCTCATTAGTAATCTCAAGTAGCAGTGTCTCACATGATAACCCTTTTCTGAGCCGATGTTGCCTCCCAATGACCGTTACCGTGCCGTCAGATGATGGTCACGCCTCTCTCCCCTGGTCGCTCCGCAGACGAAGGGGCACGCTGGAGCAACCTGCGTGCCACCGGATCGCCTTACGACAACGTGACGCTGGTCAGCATGTCGCTGGTGGTGTGCGCCTACTGCGTGGTGTACGCCATCGTGGTCTGGTACTTGGACAACGTTTGGCCCTGGCAGTACGGCATCCCCAAAGAGCCGCTATTCTTCGCCAAGGTACGATATGCTCACCGCGTACGCCGTGCATGGTGTTGGTCAAAGTTTGAGCAAGGAAACAACGATGCGAGGCTAGAGTAGGGTGGAAATGCATCGAACACTCATCTGGCGCCCGTTTCTCGCTGAATGCCTTGGCCACACAAGAAAAACAAAAATCGCGTTTTGGACGTAATGTTGACAAATATAACCAGTATCTTTCTTATGGCGCATTATGGCGTTAGCTGTCGCTGCGCCGTCAACCCCAATTTTACTGTGATACTTACTACTATACCTGGTGTCGAGTATCGTTATTACAGTTATGGATACTGGCGAACACCATATTATTTTGATCGTGAGGCCAGCGTGGGCCAATGAGGTTGGTGCTAAGACTACGCCTCTCCAAGCAGATCCAGATAACACAAAGAGGAAGACAAGTTTTCTTGTCGAAACCTTGGCAAGCACCCTGAGGCTTCCGCTTCCCTCATTCACTTCGTGCTGTCAAGAAACCCATCTACCTGCCGTCTCTCTACCATCAACAGAGATGATGATTGGTTGACTCGGTACTGCGCAGCATCTGTGCGAGATGTCCCTAAGAGTAGGATAAGAAGTGGCACTAAGGTGTGCGCGCGCGCGTGTGCGTGTGCGTGCGTGTGTTTGTGTCATAGATGAACTATTTCAACGCTATAGATCAATTTCTTGAGTGCGCTGAAACAAACAATCGCACCCTGCGACGGGACGGCACGCTTCTTAGCCGTTTGCTTGCACGTTTCTGCATATTTTGCCACCGTCTTGCTTACATTTAAAGCCTGCCGGCAGATCCAATGTACAGAACCGCTAACAGCTCTACGACGACGCTAACAGTTGTCATCGTAGAACACGAACAGTGACTTGATATACCACGACGCTGACGGTAGAAGTCGTAAATGAGTTTCATGACTGTGACACTTGGACGAGTACTAGCATGGCACAGAATTTGAGTGGCGGAAAACAGTCTTTGCACTATAGGCTCTAGTCGTCGAATCCCCCCTGTCACTCTCTGGGTATGATATCAAAGTACGGACCACACCAATGTCATTTACCTTTTTGTCTACGAGAACAGGTAATTTCACTTCATGAATAGATGCATGGACGGGTGCATAAAACACTTGTCACTTCAAGTTTCGCTTGCGTGCAAATCACAGCATATGCGAGCGAAACTGTCACGAGATCGGCTGTTACTTAGGATGTGTTCTAAAGCCGATACGTATTCATTCTAGTTACGTGGTCGTATTAATGCTAGTCGAGCCTCTTCCAGTGCGGAGACGTTGCGGGTGAAAATGGCGCTGTGGCGCCGCTGTTCTTTTCTGCGCTGTGCAGATGAGCTACTGGACATCCCGCGGCAGGGGCCAGGTGAGTGTGACCGAGTCGACCTCGGACTCCTCAGAAGCCAGCGCTCCCATGGAAGGCATCGGGGACCGCACCAATCCCGGTATCGTGCTCAACGACGTCACCAAGGCGAGTAACCGGGGCGCGCACCACAGGCATGCTCACTTCACTGCGCCTTCAAACAAATGGCAGAATTCGTGACCGAATGCGTGGGAGTCAGCAGTGAAATACGAACGGACCAGGAAATTTCTGGTGCTGCCAAGAGCAGCGAAATTGCATCGTTGTCAGATCTACGCAGGGGGAGAGGAATTGGGGGGGGGGAGGCGATGGAGGGGTAGATGAGGTAATGTGACAGTTGTTTGAGGCTCCGGCTCTTGCTAGGATGCAGAAGAGTCCGCAGACACAATACACCGAAAGGGAAGTACACTTCTAGCACAGCGAAAATAGAGGATACACGCCTGATTTACGTGAGGAGTACTCTGCCGACTATAAAATTGGATCGGGAAGGCCACCTTTTTGTAAACAACAAAGGAAAAAGTCCTTGCAGGAATTCTTTGAATGAACCTTGACATGAAATAGAAATGAGCTTAGTACGTACTCCGGGGGACGATGGATCAGAGCATTATCGCATAATTTTAAACATGCCTTCTCAACTGCAAATCCTCTGAAAGCATCATCACCGTACTGCGCGCAGTGAAGGTGCTGGAAAGTGGCGAGCATCTGGAGAAAGGTCAAGATTGACTTTAGTAAAGTCCCTGTATTTGTTACAAATTAGACAGAGGTAGGTATCCTTCCTCAAAGCATTGTTTTCTGTTACTTTGGCACTGGCCAATGTGGGCGACAGAGGTGAACGGATTGAAGCAGGCACGAAGACTGCCGGAGCGATGAAACGGTTTATTCACGGCGTGTACTTTTCATGGCCCTCAGTGCAACAAGCCGATTGATCACGCGTCGTGATATGATACCGGCGCTCCAGCCACATCAAGCGTCGCAATCAGCGCTCCCGGCACGGTATCACAATCGCGTGCTACTACTGCCTGCGAGCAGTGATCATGTGCTTTGATTGTAGAGCCGGCAAATTATATTTTTGCTAGCTAACTGACGTTACGTGACACGCTCTAGTTAGAGCACTACGATTGTAAAATAATGAATCTGTAAAAACTATAAAAATGTCGCCTCGGGGCTTAAACGTTAAGTTCACGGGGTTCATAACAGGATGACTATACTTACTTTCTCTTTGCATGCAGATGTACTATTTCTACAAAATTCAGCTACAGTGCTTAAAGTGACATTGAGGACACCTCCGCCGAATGTTTGTTCCTTGTAAAAATCGACTGTATGGCCCTTTCTGGCTACGTTTGTGTTTGTTCGGCTGCAAAACACACATTTATTTCTGAGAAAAATTGGATTTAAGAATTTTTCCGCCGCTATATTCAAGCTCGTGACGTCAACACTGAAAATAATAATAATAATTGGTTTTTGGGGAAAGGAAATGGCGCAGTATCTGTCTCATATATCGTTGGACACCTTAACCGCGCCGTAAGGGAGGGGATAAAGGAGGGAGTGAAAGGAGAAAGGAAGAAAGAGGTGTCGTAGTGGAGGGCTCCGGAATAATTTCGACCACCTGGGGATCTTTAACGTGCACTGACATCGCACAGCACACGGGCGCCTTAGCGTTTTCCCTCAATGAAAACGCAGCCGCCGCGGTCGGGTTCGAACCCGGGAACTCCGGATCAGTAGTCGAGCGCCCTAACCACTGAGCCACCGCGCGGGCCACACTGAAAACGACTCCGTGATTACAATTTTAAACTGAATGGCGGAGTAGCCTAGCCTCGGGGATCCGCGTTTCCTACCTCCGTGTCATCGGAGCTTGGTCGGCTTGGTTGTGAACACAACCTGTGGTGACGATACCTGTAATTCATTTCTTTTACTTTTTTTAGTTAATAAAATTTCGTTTCTAGCTCATAACATTTTTCCTCAGTGCCCCTTCAACCCCAACATCTCGGGAGCTCGCGGAGTCCTCTCATATGCCGAGGGTACTCGCTGTCTCCGTCCACGCAGATGTACCACAACCAGACTGTGGCCGTGCGTCACGTGAGCCTCAAGGCGTATCCGGGCGACGTGACGGTGCTGTTGGGCCGCAACGGCGCGGGCAAGACGACGCTGCTGCGGCTCATCACGGGCCTCGAGCAGGCCACCGAGGGCTGCGTCTACGTGGCCGGATTCGACGTGGCCCTGGACACGGACGCCGCGCGCCGCTCCATGGGCTTCTGCCCGCAGGAGAACGTGCTCTTCATGGGGCTCACGGTCCTCGAGCACCTGCAGTTCTTCGCCAGGGTGCGCGCTTATGCTAGTGGTGCATGCGCAATGCCTGTAGATCGGAGAAGAGTGGCTCGTGTTGAAACGAGAGGTCACCGTGGTCAGAACAAGAGTCCAAGGGGTTTCTTTCTAAACCTTGTAGGGACGCTTGTGTAGCATCCCTGCAAGTCCTAACAATCGTAGCGGTCAGGAAAGGGCTCCTCTCGCCCTAAAGATTTGAAACGTTGGCTGTGCATAGCGCACCACACAACATTGTTCAAAAGCAGTTTTTGGTCTATAATTTTTTTACAAAAGCTGTGCGTCAAAATAGGGCAGCTGCTTTAGATAAGTGAATTTTGATTGCCAAATAAATTCTTCCGCATGCGTTTTTGAGGTAATCGCGACATTTAATTACAAAACGCTCAAGTTTGCATGGTTGCAGGCACACCACGGCAGGCTTGCGCGGTGTACAAAATTAGACGTGCGATACATTCGTTGAACGAGTCGCTGCTGGTGTTGTTGCTTAGGGTGATATAGACACAAGCTTTTGTCACAGACAAGTGGTAATTGCTCTTTGAATAGAGCACCGCCTAAGCCTTCGGCGTTTGTTTTTCGGTCATTTGCCAGGCCTTAATCTTTTTAAGAGTTGCAGTCTTTTCTTACGCAAAAGATTACCTGGAAACTTGTGCACAAGGCCAGCGGTACCGCAGCATGCTTTGTGGTTGCTTAGAGTTTAGTACTATCAAGAGTAAAGGGTGTTTACTACGCGAGTTTCCATCCGACAGTTGGAAAAGTACGCTGTCGAGGCAGGTGACGAAGTGACCATTTTTATCTAGAGGCATGCTAGTTCGCTCGTTTCCATCCGTGGTGCTCCTGCTTGGCGAAAACGCCTAAAGGCGACGCCTTAAAAGCAGCGAACCGCACAACCGCGCGTCGTATGTACCACCACCTTTGCTCCCGACTGTAGGTCAGCTGGTGCTACAAAAGCAGCGGTTACAGGGAATGGAACCCGTCGTGCGCGTGCAGATCCGCAGCGACAGCTGGGCGACGGCGGACGAGGCCATCGAGGAGATCATGGAGGCGTTCAACCTGGCCGAGAAGCGCGACGCGTTGGCCAGCTCTCTCTCCTGGGGCACCAGGCGCAAGCTGCAGCTAGGAGTGGCCATCGTCGGCAGTCCCCTGGTCAGGGCGTCATATTATTAGTTGGCTTTTCCTATAGCCAAAATGAACGCCTACTTTGTTCAGTACAGTTCAGTTCACATGTACAAAGCTCGAGCATTTGCAATGCCATAAGCGTTAGTGGGGATGTTTCGCCTGCGGCAATGTTTCGTTTTACGAAAATAAACCGCAAACATGCAAGGACTCGCAGCGAACACCGCGATTACCTGTGGCGGGAAGGGGGCGCTGGTGGGCTACCAGTTCCTTTTGGTATTATGAAAATAGATTTGCGAACGAAAAAAAAGTATCTGCAATTCATTACAGCGATTGACGTTGTCGATCATGAAGGTGAAGAGATGAATGAATCAATGCGCCCGTGCTGCACATTGCTTAGTTCAGTAGAACTGCCGTCTACAGGGTCTTCTACGTGCAGACTTTCTTGTAGGCCGCAGCAGGCACATCGAAAAACTTATCTCCTTAAGAAGTAATTCTATGCTCCCCACAGAATGTCTAGCTCTGCATATATATTGCTAAAAACATGTCAAGGTGTGTTGATAAACTTTTTACTGGTAACTAAGTAGTTTCATGTACAAGCGCAGAACCAGCCGCTACAAGATGCAGAGGCAACAATTAAGGGGCGGCAGTTCACAGTCCTGTTAGCTTCCCTGTTGTAGGACCTTCTGACATGGATAGATCTCGGTGCTAGGAGTGCTTCAATAAACATTCTAGTAGAGATAAGAAAACTGAGGAATAAAGACACGAAATTTGCAGCCTAGATAAAACTCGAATTTTCGCACAAACTCCGCGCTTTCTTAGTGCATTTACGCGTGCCCTACATGAAATAAGGTCCGTGGTCCCTGAGCCACGCGCAGTGCCACGTGTGTGGAAATCAAGCGAGACTGCCCAGTTGTCTTCCAAGGGAATGCGTTGCGCTTCAGTCAACGCCGCAGTTTGGTCGCTTAAAGGCGCACTAAAGAAGAATCTGAACTCGTCTTTTTACCCCGGGAACTCTATCTACACGTTCCGAACATTCTTAGAAACTTAGAATTATTGTCCTGTGCGGCCGATTTTACTAACTGAAATCGAATTAAACGTCCGGACTTCCACTTTTTTTTTAACTCAACGCTGAAGGTAGGAGGAGTCAACGAACGCGTGGAGTGCCTTTCAGCCAGTCACGTGGCGGCTTGCCTCTCTGCCATCGGCGGAGTGATACGTAAATGAGCCCGCGTGTATTTTTATTTCCGTGGGCCTGATTTGCGGCTGTACTGTCTGTTACTGAAACTGTTTATTCACAGAAACCTAAAAAACAAAATAAAGCGAAAGCGCAGCCGCCAATGGACTGCCTGAAAGGCACTCCCCGCGTTGGTTGACTCCTCCTACCTACCGCGTTGAGTTAAAACAAAAAGTGACAGCCGGGACGTTTCATTCGATTTAATTAGGGCAATCGGAATAATTCGAAGTTTCTAAGAATGCCTGGAACGTGTAGATTGAGCTCCCGCGGTAAAAAACGAGTTCAGATTCCTTTTTAGCGCACCTTCAAACGCCCTGCAAAGCTTTTCCATAGCGTCACGAAGAAGTTTTGAGAAGACACTTTCATGTGCAGCCTGAGGTTCCCGCCCGCATTGCAGCACCTCATTCATTATTCTTGTAGAGCGCGAAGAGAGGAGGCGACGGGACGCGGCGGCGCCGCCGTGGGTCGGGCACACGAGATGCCCCGCTATGGCTGACAACTGACCGATGCAGACAATTCACGAGTATACTTTATTCTCCGCCCTTTCAAAGCTTCTCGGTGCACGCCTGTAGCGCGCAACAGCCTATCACCCACCAAGCAACGGCATGGCGGAGCGTCTGCACCGACAGCTTAAAGCCGCTCTGACTGCGAAGCTCGACCGGCAGCACTGGGTGGAAAAGCTGCCTGTCGTGCTCTCGGGCCTGCGGTCCGCTATAAAGGACGACCTTGGGTTCAGCACAGCAGAAATGCTGTATGGATCACGTGGCCGACTGCCGGAGAATTTTTCGGAGAGCAGCCTTGCCAACCCCTGCTTAACGTAGAGCGACCACAAGCGTGGCTACGGCAGCTAAGACCGGTCACCCGCGTGCCCCTACCAAGCAGCAAGTCTTCAAGTTTCCAACCATGGACAATGCAAAGCACGTGTTGTGCGCCGAGACTTGGTTAAAGCCACACTTAGCCCGGCCTACGACGGGCCGTTTCGACTGCTACGGCTCTGTGATAAAACAGCAACCATCGATGTGGGAGGGCGGCAGGACTCGACGATTTCCTCCCGTTCCCGTTCCGATTGCTTCCGTTTCTCTCTTTCTTTCTTTCTTTCTTTCTTTCTTTCTTTCTTTCTTTCTTTCTTTCTTTCTTTCTTCTTTCTTTCTTTCTTTCTTTCTTATTATATGCCTGGTTTCTCCTTTCCTCTTCTTTGCTCCGCGCTCTGGGGGGGGGGGGGGGGGGGGGAGGCCTGTAGAGTACAAAGAGAGGAGGCGACGGGACGCGCCGGCGCCGCCGTGCGCCGGACACACGAGATGCCTCGCACATCCGTGCCGCTCGCCGATAACTTGAGATGCCCCACACCTGCACCTGCGCGGCCGCGGCATCATCAGAACGTCTAGCTCTGCTCCCCCCCTCCTCTCTCTCGTTGGCTCCGGGCTCTCTTTTCGAATTCATTTTTTTTTTGTGAAGAATTAAGTCAGTCTGCTCGGAATCTCCGCGCTGTCAGCACGTCTCTTTTTATCCGGCAGCGAGGACGAAGCCCTCTCTACATTCTTATTCCGAGTCGGGATAGTAGAGTTGCTCTTGCAAGTCGCAAACTTGCCGTCGTAGCTAATTACGAACACAGTGGGACACACTCGTTGGCGCAGATCGTGGTCCTGGACGAACCGACGGCGGGCGCCGACCCGGAGTGCAAGGGCGCCCTGTGGGAGTGCGTGCTACGCTTCCACGAGGACAAGACGATGCTGCTGACCACGCACAGCATGGAGGAGGCCGACACCCTGGGCGACCGGATCGCCGTGCTGTCCGGAGGCAGGCTGCGCTGCTGCGGCTCCCCGCTCTTCCTGCGAACCACCTACGGTGAGAGGCGTGGCTCTCTTCGCGGAAAATCATTGGATCTCCTTGTGGCAGCATTCACGAGGGAGTGTTATAACGAAACATTTCAGGCAGTGGTGACGATGAACGTTTATTGTTTTGTAAAAAGAGTTTGTCCCCTCGCGGGAGGGGACCTCAGTACAAGGATCCTACGCCTTTTTCCTGCCTGCTTCGACTGGTCCATCAGCTGTAGCGGTTCCTCCAGGCTCGAGCTGGTTAGCGCGGCCTCCTACATCCAGCGAAATCTGCTGCAAATAGCAAACAACAACCATGCAGGTGAAACTTGAGGTCACTGTCTGTTCTTAGTGGAGGTGGTTAAATTTTTACCTGAGCAGTCATCACCGCGAAGAATCAGTTCCTCACCAGTGGCCCAGTACCATATCAGTTCCGCATACCAGCGGCTTTTTCACTTACGTCAAGGTTGCAGTGCGTTGCTGGACATTTCTCCGCGCAAAGTGTGCGCAAGACTATAGCAGCACACAATGGGCGGCGCAGGCACAGGCTACTGGATCCGGGCTGGCATGAAGAACTTCAGCCCCGCGCGTGCTCTGGCCGACCTGGTGCGGCGCTACGTTCCCCGGGCCCAGATCAAGGCCGACGACCACCAGACGCTCAATGCCAACGTGGGCGACCCTGGCGTCAGTACGCTCATTCAGGTGCGGCATAGACGAGAGGTGGGGAGGGGCTGAGGAGAGGACGTCGCCTCTTATTGCAAGACCGATTGCACTACAACGCCTCCTCTGTTTAATGTCTGTTATATGGCTCGCTTCGCCATGGGATTCCTTCGGACGCCGTGTGTTGGTTTCCTAGTCGATATGAAACGCCACTTATGGGGAGGCGTGACTTGGATCATACCGCATGCTGCTGGCACGGCTGGGGAATGCTCCTCTACAGAGCGCTGCCTCACGAGGCGACAGAACAAAACAAAAATTGTTCGGTCATTTCCTGTGGTATGTCGCTAGTTATGGGGTGTCCCCTTCTTCTCACTGCGCGAGCGGACTACGAACCAAGGCTAGGCTACGGGGAGAGGGAGAGGAAGAAAGGCCAGCAAGAATTAAGGGCTTGATCTGTCGAAACCGTCTGACAAGGTGGGCACTGAAATTAGGCGGCGTTGACAGTCCTCACGACTGCCGAATTCTCTAAACAGCGAGGTCGCTGAGTACCCTGTTTGTGTCTTGCAGCTGCTCAGAGAACTGGAGGAGAACCGGCGGAGGTACCTTCTCGACTCGGTGTCGGTGTTTGTCGCTGCGCTCGAGGACGTTTTGCGCTACGTGGACCGCGAGCCGGGTGAGAGCGAGGACGACGGCATACCCGAGCTGCCCGATTGCCCCTGCGCCCTGGTCGATGCGAACAAGGTGGCCGCCGGCGGCGTCCACCCGAGCACCCAGCAGCGGCTCTTAGCCCTGGTCCTCAAGAGGCTGCACTACGGCCGCCGGGACTTCAGGCTGCCAATGCTCATGCTGCTGCTGCCGCTCTCGGTGAGCGCGCAGCCGGAAACGGCTGAGATAAAGGGAAGACATGCATAAAACAACTTCGTAAGGTAGCAGAAAACTATGTGGAGCTTAATCTAGCATTCTGAATCTTCAGAATATGTTCTTCATGCCCCTGGTTTCCCGAAATCCCGGTAGATGACGGTGCGAGACAATTTGCTTCGCCAACTTTTTTGCGAGCGGACTTTTAGACGGCTGCAACTTCCGGTTTGCATTAACAACGCTCGCGGAGAGCCAGGAGAGTTCAGTGCTCAGTATCATACACATTACCTTGCGCCAAATGGATGGTAGAGAATATTTAGATTGAGATAGCGCAAGTAAGAATCGACGTCAATCAAACAAAAAGCGATAGAGGCATGCTGCAGAGCGTCACGGTACAGCGCTTCTCACAAATTTTCTCATCAACAGTCCTGGACAGAGTTCAGGGTCACCTGCCGTTTTCAAAGTAAAAACTGCACGCCACATCTGTGCCCTTTGCTTGAGTAAAGAGGACTGTTATCATTAGATAACAGTTATCACTAGATCTAATCGATTCGTGCATTTGAAGGGCCCTGTCTGCACTAGGAATGGTTTTCAGTGTGCGCATTCAAGAATAAAAAAATGACGTCACAGACTCAAGCATCACTGGCATGAGAGCGATGCGTTTCGATGACAAATTTCTCAAACGGGTGGCTCCTTGATTGTTCTGGTGGGAGGACAGGGTGTGCTGGTTGCCACACTCAGATATAAATACGAATATAAGCTTCTTTAAAAACTGTAAAACCTCGCTATAATGAAGATGTTTGTAATGAAATAATGGATATAACCAAGAATTAGCTGTTCAACGTAGGAGCTCACCCAGAATCCCATCTACATATCTTGCTTTTGCGGGCTGAAATTTTTCAATAGGGATATAACGAATCCCCGAAAAGGTCCCGCTGCCTACTTCACGTGGAGTATATTGATGTGCAACAGTGCTGAAAAGTTTCTTAGGAATTCGATGCGGCACACTGATATTACCCGCGCATAACCTGCTCTGTCAAGCACAGCGCAAAATACGCGCAAAAGTTTTCCCGCCTCAAGCGAGGGCCGCGTGCGGCATTCGTCAGGACGAGCAGTCGACATAATCTTGGGTGTGACAATCTTCTGACGCCGGCGTGCCCATGTACAGACAGCGAAATTCGGGCAGCACAGACACGCGCCCCACTGAATCGCACCAGGTAGTGTGGTGCGCACGGCCTACCTTGCCAAAGTCATTGCAGTTCACCCGTTCACGAACATGTCGCTGCACACGGCCTGTCTTTCTCTGGCTCCGTTTGTAGTTTACGCTTTCACGACATGGTTTTGGTGGTTTGAGCGTATGGGCAGTGTGTTTCATGTGCTTGGTTGTTTGACTTCCCTCTGAATTCACACGGCCAAAAGTCCTGAGAGCGGCGGAAAAGCAGTGCGCAAGACGATTTCCATTGACCAGAAGGCGGCCATCACCAAAGCATGGATACTTGAATTCGGTCTGCCATAACCATTTTCAACCGCAAAAGACAATTGTCATGTGAGCCATGTATGCTTCTGTTCCAACCAGTGTGCTCTTCGTCATGCGGGAAAGCCTATCAAATTGGCACTTGCGTATGAATCTTCGCCGAGCCCCTGCTTTTACCGCGGGCTGTATCGACTTCAGCGCTAAGAAAACGGGGCTAAACATACGAAAGAGGACTCCCCCTATTCTCAGAGACATTTTTCCTCCAAGGTCTGCTTGATGGGCTCAGAAGCCTATGCGGGCTGCGGAGGAAAGGGATGCACGTTAGCGAGGCTGGCGTATTCGGTTGATGTACCCATATTCGGCCCCACTGGGGACGCTGGGTGCACATATGTAAGGTTCTCTTGAAGGAATAATACGGAACTAATGCGGAAGATGGCAGAATTGGACACGCGGCGGTGGCCCGCTGGCATGTGACAAATGTGGCCAATGGGACCGAACGGCTATAACGAACTAACCACTTTAGCGAAGAAATTGCAGCGCTCCCTAGACTTTGTTATAGCGAGGTTCAGCTGTGCTGCTCTCTGTTCCTCTGCCCTTCCGCGGTGTTGCATCAAGCGGTCTAGTGTTACGCGTAAGGCCACACCAGAGCGATGACTTGAGCAGCGTGGTTTAGTGGCATTCGGAATTCTTGATGCTTAGAGCAACCTTAAGTACTCTTGGCGTGCAGTGCTTCGAGTGCGTATCACAGCAGGTCGACGTGTGTCTGTCTGCAATTGCAGGTCATCTTCCTCTTCGTGTTCATGAACCAGACGCACATCTCGAGAAAGCTCATCTATTCCGGCCCGGTGGAGTACTCGCTCCGAAAAATCTTCGGCCACACGGTTGCCTTTTACACCACCGACGAGAGCATGAACAACGTGGCTTCTCGAAGATATGCGAGGTAAGCAGGGCCCTGATGCGTTGAGGGAATGTTTGCCTCAGGCCAGCTGCTATTGCAACGGTCAGTAGTTTAACGGACTTTTTGTGCGTTAGTTTTGCTTATAATGGTGACCTATAGCAGTGTGAAGATTAGTTTCATTGCAACAGAGCTTTATTTACCCGGAAGATTTTAAAATTTCTTGCCGCGTAGGCATTGACTGAAGTGCGAAGGCTATGAGCTGCATATACTGGTGTCAAGGAGCGGTTTCTGCTTGAAAAAATTTGAGCTTTATCAGAGCAGGTCTATATTTTTACAAACTATACTTCACTTGAATAACAGTGCCATTGTATAGTATTATTAGGTGAATTTCTAAATTCATATTTAGTCTTGAGAGGGACACAGGAGGAGAGGAACCCAGGACGAGACGTTGTCCGAATCATGACTGAACTGCTAGACCAAACTTCCACTTTGCACAGTTAGCCTGTGTCTCAGATACTGTAAAAGGCAAGACGGAGCAATTAGCGCTTGTGGGCTCGATTCTTGAGACAGTGGCGTGCTTAGTAGCATGCCTTCCATGCATTTATGAAACGGGTGGAGGGCCTATACTCTTTTATGTCCACCGCAGCGGTGGCCAAGGGGTTGAGCATCCGCCTCGCATGTGGAAGGTGCGGGGTTCGATCCGCAATTCCGCCGGGTACCCACTAGTGATACAATGGGTACAAGCTTTCCCCTCCCTGGTGCTCGGCTTATTTAGGATGAAATGCTTGGGAAATGGGTCCTTGACCCTACCTCGAGTGGAAGAAAATACCTTGTGCCATGGCGCCCTTTGGCCACAGACGCCCTTGCGCCATAAAAAAATTCATAATCCAATCCAATCTTTCACTTCCCCGCCCCTTCATATCTGCTGTGCAGTCTTGTACGTAAACTGAGTCACAGATGTGACGGTTAAATATGCATCAGTGATATGTCTTCTGCCCTAGAAAGAGCACATCCCGTCTGCGACTTTTCAATACGTCAAAAAATAAATCGCTGATTGGGCAAAATGAGACTGACTGATAGGAAATACTCCACGTTAGTACAGAAAAAGTAGCCTTCATGCGAGTGTGTTTTTGTGGAAGCTTGCGCGTTATACTGAGTGTCCAAATAAGAAAATGCTATGGAGGACACGAGAAATTGAGGGTAGGGGGAGGGCGGGGGATTTATTCAAATTGTGTTTTTACGATTGTCACTGCTGTTGCGGTCGCCAATGTTTATTCAGCGAAACATTTAAAGCCAGAATGCACGCGAGGCGTGAAGTTTGTTAAAGGATGAGACACGAACGCAAAGTGACTCTTGCTCTTAGTTGCGCTCTAGCATTTGTGAGCAGAGCTGAGAGTGAGTATGTGTGGAATTGTTTTGTGTTTAACTAGCAGGAAGCGTCATGAAAAGGCTCTGTTGGCGCTGCGGCAAGTTCTTGTTAAATTTATGCCCTCAGCGCTCCAATTACAAAATACTCCCTGCTTACCCTCTCACAGTTTCTCTCTGGTTTATAATGACACCTACAAAGGAAGGCCGCCAAATATTATACATAGTGTACATAAGCTGTTTAAGCTGTTTGCGACCGTACATGCGACCAAACTGGATTTCATGAAAAGAAGCTCGCAGTAGCAATGGAGAAAAAAGTATAATACGAAATGTTTGAGCCGATGTCAACGTGGCAGGAGCAATAATTCGCATATTTCGTGGTTCGCATGAGCTATGCCCAGCAAGGTCATGTGACCGCACAGGGCTGTCTAAGGCGCCAACTCCTCGTTCCACACCCTCCGTTTAAACTAGATAGTTTTAATCCTAGATAGTCTAGCGATAGCGTGAACCGAGACGAACTGCTACTCCGACTTCGGAGATGTATACAGCTGTCGCCGCAAAAAAAAAAAAGAGCGACACCTGCTTAGATCGCTTCGAGTGCGGCCGCCGCTTTAGCTCGTTTCGTGTTTGCTACTTTAGGTGGCAGACCAATCGCCAGCCAAAGACGAATCTGTACTCATGAACAGCGGACTGTGCCCAAAAAGGTTGTCATACCCGACCGTCTATTCATAAACTGCGTGAGTAAACGTGTGTGTGTTTATTCACGACGACACAGGTACCTGAGCGAAGACGAAGGCGCCAAGGTGCAGCGGCTGGAACGGGACGAGCCCTGGGAGTGGCTGGAGAGCCAGGCGCTGGAGAACTACCAGCGCTACCGGCGGAGTTTCGCCGTGGGCGCCGCGTACCGACTCACCAGCAACTTGTCGGCCGTGCCTCCGCAGGCCTTCGTGCACGCGCCCTCGGGAACCCTGAACGATGAAAAGACTGTCATCGAGGTTAGTGACAACCACGGCAGACAGGAGCCAAACACTTCTACAATCACCGCGGTGGCTTATTGGTTAGGACATATGGATAATAAGCGAGGGCTTTTGGATTCGATTCCCAGAGACAGTAACCTTGGTTTGAAGGCAGCGCAAAAGAAAAGGCATCGACTTGTTGATATTTACATTTATGTGGCCGTATTAAGCCACCTAGTATGGCGTCCATCGCGTACCGTGTTGTAGCATTAAAACAAGCGATGCCCCACTGTTCTTGAGTTTGAAAACCTTTAGCACAGGCTAAGATTTCATTGCTGTCGTTAGTTATTGACTATCCTAAAAAAGAGCCGCGGACCGCATTTTGCAACAGCTGATCTCCCGGTGCATTCTTTTAACCCATTATTAATATTTGCCAGAGATCTTACCAGTTTCGAAACTTCCAATAGGATCCATGGATTAAAACATGGCGGTTCGATTGGGCCAAAATTGTTTGGCTGACGGATTGTTGCGACACCCTTGGTTAAAATGTGTACTATGTTCAGTTTGAAACCTCTAGGTTGTTGATGAATGCATAGCCGCCAGGCTACAAATAAGTAACAAAGAGATAAATTAAGGGGTAGAACATGCAACCCCCACCCCCCTCACGCTTTTCAGAAGATAATTGCGACAAACTGCGACAGAATTTGTTTGCCGCTTTCAGATGGCGCCACTATTCCGTAAGCCCCCTCTCCCTCCACGCTCCGCTTCCCCCGCCAAAGTGGCCGCGGGGACGAGTCGCTTTCGAACCGAACTGATCACGTTTTCACAGTTACCGGCTGTGACGCCATGATTGAAAACTAAACAAGCATTGTCAGCCATCGGCTCTGGGGTTGAAGGCGGGACCAGCGAATGGCAAGAAAGCAAACAATTCATTAGAGCCGCAAAGAATCCTTATCAAATAAAGCCTCTCGTTTAAAGAATTGTTGGTTGAAGAGCTAACAGGCAAAGCTGAAGAGTTTGCTTTACGAAACACTCCTGCCGGTTTAGCGGAATATTGGGCGCGTTAGTTGCCACCTAATTGGATTCGGTCCATGCCGCGGCAATCACCGCAGGTGACTGCGTGGCACAGCGCGTACTCTCCGCACTCGGCGGTGGTGTCTCTGACGGCGGCCACCCGGGCCTTCCTGCCCGGCTGGAAGGTGCACGTCGTGAACCACCCGCTGCCCAGGGAGCACCCGAGCCCCGAGCCGGACCCAATGATCGTGCTCGCCACGCGCGTCATGTGCGGCGTATTCATCCCCGTCGGCCTGGCCTTCCTCGCCTCCACCTACGTCCTCTTCCCCGTACAGGTGACGTTCACATGTAAAACTGTTATAAGCAGAAACTTTTCTCTTTTAATGCAGTGATGCAATTCTATGCCTTGCACAGCAGAGCTTCGAGGCAACTTTCTTGAGTACGCATCTCAGGGTTCACCTGAATAAGGGTATGTCCGGGCTCGGCTGTGCCCTTGGTATGGTTGGCAGGTGGAGAGAGGAAAAGCCCTCTCCACTTATAGGTGAGCGGAGAGAGATGCGATAGCAGTAGTAGTGCCATGAAACGCGAAAAGCCTCCGCCTGCTAACCCTAGCATGTGGCAGGTGGTGTTAAGGGAGATTTCCCTCTCTATACTAACCACCTGCCACGGTTGGCATGTTTAGATTCTTCTCTCCACTTAGGAGAGAGGAGGAGAGGCCGGACTAAAAATGACTAAGCAAAATTGAAAATGACAGCGCAATTCAAAGGCGAGTTCCGTGTAATGCTATTGGTTGATAACCGACCGTGCGCACTATTTCCCCTTTCCGACGCTTTCCCTGTCACGCGCTCACATGCTGTAAAGCACGCATTAACTGATGGACCATCCACGCCTAGTAGCCTCGTCGGCGCACTCTTGGCTCGCTGTTATCGGCAGCCGATTGCCGCATTTTGCGGTGACAGCTGTTAACCGCCAGTTCCTAGGGTTGTCGTCGAGTAGTAGTATGTCGTAGTACCTGTCGGCATAACCGGGCGATGGTTTCCACTGGAGCCATCCGTAGGGTGTGGTTACCGTGGAAGGAAGAGTGTATGGGGAGAGCGTAGGAAGGCGCAACCGGTCGGAAGTTGCAACAGAAACAACCCGGAGGTTAATTACCCTGGAAGGAGCAGGGGGATTACCGTGCAAACAGCAGGGTGTGGAGAAAGCGTACGAAAGCACAACCGGAGGGTAGTTGCCCCGTGAACCGTCCGGAGGGTGGTTAGTGTAGAAGGAGAAAGATGTGCCGAGAGCGGAGGAATCGCCAACCAGAGGGTAGTTATCGTGGAAGGAGGAGAGTATAGCGTGAGCAAAGGAAAGCATAACCGGAGAGTGGTTACCATGGGAACCATTTGTAGGGTGGTTACAGTGGAAGGAGGAGGGAGAGTATGGCATGGCGGGAGCAGAGGATTGTGTGTGAGACGGCCCATCTGCGGCAGGTGCTGCGAAACGCGCCGCCGGTGGAGAGAAGGCCATCGGTGACTCCCCGCGTATAGAGCAGCGGACTGGAGTGGAGAGCCAGTAGAAAAGCGAGTGTGTTTGGAAATCTAAAAAGAATGCCCTAGAACTGTACAGATATGAAGTTTCTCTCATATTCTCTACGTCAGCATATCGTAAAACTGTCGCTGAACCTCACGTTACACAATGGTAACCGTCCTGTCATTTTTTTTAATTGTGTTTGTTTGGACGGCCATGTTCTTTACGGGACAATGTCACCAGTGCCAGGAAATGTTTTTCAGTCTCCGCGCGTTCCGACTAAAAGGGGGTGGGGAATGGGGGATGGAGCAGTTTATGGTGCCTCCTCGTTCGCTCTAACCGAGCGGGGCGGCAGTAGGTATTCGTTGTATCTGAGGAGCTGAGAAATTTCCCTAGTGCGTAATTTGTTTGTAGCACCACACTTGATGGTAATGAGGGAGAGTTCGTTACAATCTATTCGTTGTAAGTGCGTTCGACTGAATCGCGCATCGTATACAGAACCGTGCATATAACCTACACTGCATTACAGTGTCGCGAAGGTAGAAGGCTAGACTATAGTTGTTATTCAGGTGAGCTTGAAAGGAGTAGTATACAAAGAAGGTAGCCTAAAAAGAATAAAGGGGTTTCGATGGGATTATAGGTGATAATTCACTTCAGCAGTAGCTGCACCCAGGATTACTCTCGTGCTTGTCCAAACAGTTTACGCCATTCTCGTGCCATTCAAGCGTCCAACGAAGCACCACGTTTGCCTTCGAATCGCACTGTTTGTCCGGCATCGAGCTACTCTGTCCTTGGACTGGGCCTCGCAGGAGCGGGTCCAGAACGTGAAGCTCCTGCAGCTTCTGGCGGGCGCGAGCGCCATGTCCTTCTGGGTCTGCGCCTTCGTGGTGGACCTGGCGCTGCACGCGGTGTGCTCGATCGTGCTGCTGCTGCCTTTCGCGCTGCTCGACTGGCACCGGCTCTACTCGGACACCTACACGCTCGGTGCGTGCTGTGCGCGCTCTCCGTCGCTCGGAACTTTTAATGCGAAATCACTACTTCACGCGGCTGCAACAAAAAATTGTGTGAAGCCTCGGAGTAACTCGGGTAAACTCGGGATAGTTCGGGGGTGCGTCGCGCTAGCTGCAGCCAATGGGAGGGACCTGGGGTAACTTCGGGGGAGCGTCGCGACAGATGCAGCCAATCGGAGGGTTACCTTGAGGCTGGCCTTGGCCAACATGGAGAAATAAAATTGATATTTCCGGGACGGGGTTTCGAAGCCGCGGCAGCCAGACGTGCCAGTCGACCCAGAAAAGCAAAAATATGAGCAAACCAGGCTAAATACATGCTTTCGGACGACTACTCGGTTTAACTACGTTAAAACCTACAACTTTTTTCAATAAGCGAGCAGCTTTGAAGGGCGATGGCAAGTCCGGCAGCCTCGCTCTCGACGCGGTCCAGGGTTTGCAAGGCACGCGTGAGACCGCTCGAGACATTCGACAATCCCAGAACAGATGGCTGGTGTCGTATGTTGGTGCAGGCCAATTTTGTTGTCCGCTTTTATTTCTGGAGATGATGCACAAAATTGTCGAGACAAATTTTGAAGGGTTGAGAAACAGATACCAACTAATTTAGCGACGCGCTACACCTTATTTCATGAAAAGTGCCAGGAAAACAAATGCGGTAAACAAATGCAAACTGAAAAGCTAAAACTCGTGCATAAAAGATGTCAAGTGGGCACAATTCCGGATTCTTATGGTGTAGCAGACTGAGGCTTCTTTTAAGAATGCTAGAAACATTTTTTTGGCCTATTTACTTGGCTACAACTCGATGCTTCATAAGGTCGGCTATGTCGGAAGACAGCCTTGCTTTTTATAAATGAAGCAGAACGTCAGCAAGTTATCTGTATACTGAACGCTAACTTTTGGGCGCTATGGCCGGGCCGTTTCCTTCTGCAGCTGCCGTCTACGCAATGATGCTGAGCTACGGCTGGGCCTCGATACCGGTTGCCTACGTGGCGTCACTGGTCTGCGACCAACCATCGACGGGATACGTGGCCATCGCTAGCGTGAGCATCGTGGCAGGTAAGTTCAGCTCTCATTGTTTCAGTGTGCTTTATGCGAGTCGTTGAGCGGTGGTTCAAACAGTGTGCGTTGTAAATTTCATTGCGTCGTTGCATCGTTTTAGTTTTCTCGCATTTTTGGTTAAATTGCGAAAAAAAAATTACGGGATAATCAGACATCTGATTCTCCATTTCAGCGAAGCAGTAGTATTTACATTCAATGATTACCTTCTTGCTTTTACAGTACTGAATTATTTTACTTTAAAATGATTTAAAATTGTTTTGCGTCTGGAAGGCTTTCGCACTTCGGCTATGAATTCAATTGGATTGGAGGTTCAATTCAATGGATCGGAGGTTGGTGGTGGATGGCATTCCTGGAAGTTATAGTTGGGTGGTTGGGCGGTGGTTGGGACATCTAGTGGGCAAAGGTTTGCGTGGGTAGGGTGGGGTGCAGGATCGGGGTACTCGTGGGTGGGTTGCCAGCCCCCTATCTCGTGGGAGGGATGGCGGGGAGGTAGCTGGAGGTGGTACTTCTGGGGGCCGGAGGTGGAGGATCCTCGCTTGGGCTGCATGTTACACTTTAGCAGACATCAGATTCCCGAGGGTAGTGCACAGAAGCACTGCTTTCGCAGTAAGAAAACCTTGTACTGATCATGCATGGTCAAATAAAGCTCCTAAGAATTTTTATTTATGCAGGTCTGCCTCAGACCTTTATACCTCTATGGGCGATGTGTGATGTGTTACTCACTACTAATGAAAGCATTCGACCGGAGTTGACTATTCATGATGATCAGGAAATTACATAACGCTGCACTTTATGATTCCGAGTAAATTAATGGCCGTGTTAGTGATATCCAAGTTGAAATCAAGAAGAAGAAACGGGATCGGTCAGGGCATGCAATGCGAAGGCAAGATAACCAATGGTCGTTACAGGCAACGGACTGGATCCCAAGAGATAGCAAGCGTAGCAGGAGACTTCGGAGTGTCAGGTGGGCGGATGAGGTTAGAAAGCTTCCGGGGATAAGGTGACCGCAATTGGCACAGGACAGGGTCAGTTGGAGGGATATGGGAGAGGAATTTGTCCTGCAGTGGGTGTAGTCAGGCTTGTGGTGGCAATGACTGATGTCGATGAATAGTCGTAAGAAGGGTTTGCAAACCACCGAAGTTTAAGTACTACCGCCTGCGCGAGTGCTACCGGCAACTCGAAGGCAGCCCGTTCCGAAGACCTCGCTCCGTGGCTCGCATATGTTTTATGGCTGAGGCACAACTATGCAGCATTGTCTCTGGGTTGCAGATGAGCATGGTTGTTTTAGGTCACGACACACAACGACGGTGGCGCCGACAGCGTCGTTTACGCGGTATAATGTGCCTTTCACGGCTATCGCTGTAAACTTACGGCTCAGTTGCTGCTTTTCTGGCGGGCGCTCAGGCATGGTGCTGAACACGAGCATGTCCCTGCTGTACCTGCTGCCGGCGCTGACGGGCAACCAGGACAACGGCACCCACGAGACGCCATACCTGGACGGCGCCCTGTGGATCTTCAGGGGCATCCCCAGCTTCGCGCTCACCTGGGGAATCTCCAACTGCCTCCAGGTGCGCTGTGAAGGAACAAAGTGTTTTGTAGCTATAGCTACATTACGGTAGCATTTCGAGCCTTCAGCGTGGTGGCGCCGCCACGCTATCACATGGTTGGTCACGTGGGGGGGAGCAGCTGCCAGCGGCGCGGCTCCGTGGGTGATCACGTGGTTCGTCACGTGGTTGGTCACGTGACCAAGTTCCACTCGGCCAGCTGTAGCTATCGCGTCACTCCAGGTTTAACCAGAGCTAAACCACCGCCATTTTTTTGTTCTTAATTGCGGGAACACTAAAGAGGAAAATGAACGTTTCGGATATTGCATGGACAACTACAATGTACGAAGAAGTGGTCTGTGAGGCCTCGATGCTGTCTCATCCAGTGGCATTGAAGGGTTAGAAGAGTGAGCTTTCTTTAATAGAATAGTTATCGCAGCGAACAAATCACTATTCCGTGTGAGCTAGGAGCACTTGGTCATACAGTATGCTCCACTGTTTGATTCACGCTCTCCACAGGCGCTGCCTGTGTGCATGTACTGGTACATTTTATATGATCATGCTTTTTGTGTTGTGGTTAGAACATGCTTTTATTAACCTTTAAGATGGAAATATAACTTGGAGACGCAAAATTTGATGTGTTTATGGATAATCGAATTCTTCTTTGTATGCACGTGGTGTTGTAGCGAAGACCTAATCTTCAATGAGAGAAGTGTTTCTAGTGGTACTCAGTTCAGGCTTTTTGAATGCAGTAAAGGCCTTAACTCTTGACTGCCCAGTGTCGCGTATTTATCACACGCCGTTTGCACGCCATGCACCCAATACTACATGCAGCTTGGATCAATTTGGTGCCAACATGTTCTAAGTAGCCAGTGCTTTCTAGCCTGAAGTGCATGACGTCACTGTGCGAAATTTGAGGAAATTGCGGGTGCAAACGCGCGAATTGAACCAGCGTGCAACAATTCCTCGTCTCTAATTTCGCGACAAATATTGCATGAAAAATGCTAAGATTGTTTACTGTCATTGGGCCCTAGACTTGGTTGGAGACCATCGATTTGGTCTTCCAGACGTCTCGGACTATCTGCAGAAATTGGGCCAAATACTAATTGTTGCAAATTAGCGACATGCCCGCTGCCCGAGTTGTAACCTCGCAGAAAAAAAAATTCTCGATGTGAACTTTTGAATATTGGTTAAGTAGCTAGCAAAATGGCAGGTAATTATTTTTTCCCTGATTTTTTAATAATTTGGGCATTAAACGGATAAAGAAGCCTTCTTTTAACGTAGTCGGAACCCGTTGGATGACAGGTGTCTGGCTTCGTTTGCAGATTGCTCAGGAGAGCGTGATGTGCCGCTACATGTCGACGTTCGACCGGCTGCTATTTTGCCAAAACTTCGGACTCGATTCGATACCGAACCACCTTAATCGCTTCATCGAATGCTGCCCAGGTGAGCCTCTCCACTTACATTCGACCATTGTCCCTGCCAATCTCATGGAAAGTAGCAGCGCTAAAGAAACGGGGACGAAGATGTGTATAGAAACATGGACGACAGGACAAGCGCTCTCGTCCATGTTTCTACATCTTCGTTCCCGTTTCGTTCGCGCTGCCACCCTCCACGATGAATGACCGACTAGCCCGCAGCAAGATATTAATCGTTGCTAATCTCGTTTGCCTCTGACATCTGTGGCTAGCTGTTTGAACTCTAAGTGGGAATTTATGTACTGCTTACTTAAGCCTGCTACGTAAACGACGAGGCGGCGTACGCCAGGGGGCGCCCTCGTCGTTAACGCCGCGTCGTCTCCCTGCTGTGTGGCGACTGGTGCGTGTACGCAGAGAAGTGCCGCGACTGCACGCTGTCCAAGGGCTGCCTGACGTGGGAGAAGATGAGCGGAGGGCGCGACGTGCTGCTCATGCTGCTCGTGGGGCTCGCCCTGCTGGTTCTGGTCACAGCGCTCGACTCCGGCCTGGGCTACGTGGCTCGCATGCGGCGCCACTCGCGCGCCCTGCCCACCGAGCACGGGGGCGTCGTCGAGGAGCGCACCCGCGTGCGCCGCCTCATCTCGCAAGGCCGCGTCGAACAGGTGAGTGGGCACGTGACTGCTGGACGACGGCAAGAGTTCAGCGTGACCTCAACCTCATATACGTGGTTGGTGTGACGTGACGCACAGGCTGCGCTGCTGGTGAGCAACCTGAGCAAGAGCTACGGCACCATGGAGGCGGTGCACGGTCTGTCGTTCGCGCTGCGCAAGCACGAGTGCTTCGGCTTGCTGGGCATGAACGGCGCCGGCAAGACCACCACGTTCCGCATGCTCACCGGTGACCTGACGCCCACGTCGGGCAACGCGTTCATCGACGACGCCGACCTGGTCACCAAGAGGAGCAAGGTTAGTCACGCAACACGCACTCTTCGGCCTCTCTGATGTCAGGAGCGAAATCACTGCATGGGCTGGCTAATAATCGCGTTTCCACCGTACGCATGCAGTCTCAAGAGGAGAAGATGATACAGTGCCGTCTCAGTGCAGTCTCAGAGGACATTTATAACGCGGCAGGCTTTGAAAAGTCAATGTAAAGAACGATGGCTTGCAATACGAAATGTTTTGTGATCATTGAGACAAAAGGAGGCTTAATGAAGATTTAACAAGGCGCTATACAGTGCATCGCTACTGAAATGCGACCCATATAACTAAATATGTTGAAGTTGATTGTTAAAACGGAATTAAAGGGACAATAAGTTCGACTCCATCCAAGTTTGGTTCTTAGTACAGATCGATTGTCCATGCATCTTTCTGGCTGTGTTGACGAATTTATTCCTGAGAAAATTGTATGCGAAAATTTTCTCTGCCTCTTTATCGAGCCTTGTGACGTCTACGCAGAAACGACTTCTCGGTCACTATTTGAATTGAATGACAGTGTAGTGTAGAACAGCTCAAGAAACTGTGCCTACGCACTCAGTTTATTTGCGAAATCTCCCGGTGGCGGGACACTAAATTTTTCGACATTTTCTAGCTCTGCTTTCAGGGAAAGTGGGGTCTTTGTCGTTATGATGCGGTAATCTATAGATTAGTATCTCTTCAACTATAGTGACTTGACATATGCGTCAGTTTTTTGGCTCAGTGATATCTGCGCCCATGTTACGATAAAACATGGAATATTTGCACAGGTGGCTTTAAAAAAATATGATATGTCGTCACTACGCTTTTGCCAAAAAGCCGATGTCGTGCATTTTTCGCATTAGTATTTCCGTGATCCCATCAAGATAGTTATTGACCTTAATGACTTCAGCCTTAAATTAATGTTATTTGGCTGTTTAAGGAATCAGGTCCTTACTTCCCGAAGCAGGATTGTGCTCTGGAAATGGGTGTCTCATTTCATCTCCTGGTGGTACAGTACCAGGCCCGCATCGGCTACTGCCCCCAGGCGGACGTGGCCCTGGACCTGCTGACGGGCCGCGAAATGCTGGCGCTGTTTGCGAGGCTGCGAGGGATCCGTGAGCAGAGCGTGCCCGACGTCATCCACCAGACGCTCGAGTTCGTGGACATGACCGAGTACGCGGACTTCACCATCGGCACATATAGGTACGCGTGTGTTGCGCTTATCCTTAATTCGCATTTCGGGGTGCACTTGTCACCTGGGGCTCAAGTTCCAGCTTGGCTCACATGGCGGCGTACTCGTAGATGTAGCGGCGGAAAACGAACTACGGCTGCTTACTAAGAAGTCTTATGCTATTTGCGAACTCAACGACGGCGAATAGACAAGCGTGGTTTGACTGTTCACCAGGCGCTGCTAATGAGCATCGGCGGACATTTGGCGTGGAAGAACTTGTTTGTCACGAGCTTGTGTTTCCATGATATGGGAAGTGCCACACTAAGACAAAAGGGCCACGTACGTGGGAGAGGTTGGGACTGATCTTCAGTGCCACCGGACACCCATCGGTTTCCAAATGGGTAAAAGATTTCCCCTGACCTGTTGCTCGGCTTCTCTCAGGCGACACGTTTGGCAACTGGGTCTTTGACCCTACCTTGTGCGGACAAAACACTTTGTGTCATGGCTTTCTTTGGCCAATTATCCGATCGTTGTTAAGATCAGGTCATCATCATTAGTATAGTGATAGGACACACGCGTATATTCAGGACGCATTCACATTGCTACAGTTTGGTCCATAGGTGTAGTTTGCATCGGTATGCATGATACTCCCTAAAAGCTTTGTGGTAGATTAACAGTCGGACCGCGACAGTAACCGCTGCTGTAGTATTCGTGAGAAATCATTCATAACGCACATTGCAGTGCCGCCCTTGCGGCTACCTTCACGAGATATAAGAGCCAACTTTTTTACGATAAGAGGCGGTTGACGTCTGAAACCGATGGAGGTAACGAAACAAACGACCGATGAAAATGCGCGCGGTTTTCTGCTTCTTTGTCCGCTTCAGCATTAATTACTCGTTATCCTTCCTTCATAAGATATAACCTCACTCACATGCTCATCGCTTCACCCTCTCCTAGCTTTGCATAAACTTAAGACCTACCGTATGCAGCGGCGGCACAAGGCGCAAGCTGTCCCTGGCCGTGGCGTTCGTGGGCAACCCGAACGTGGTGCTTCTGGACGAGCCCACGGCAGCCGTGGATCCTCCGGCGCGCAGGCGCATCTGGAGCATCTTGATCGCCGCCAAGCAGCACCTGGAGCTCGCCATTCTCCTCTCCTCACACTGGTACAGCCAGATAAGCTATAGTTTTGGATACTACGAAGTCTTTTCCTGATTCACAATTCTGCTAAACACATCGATGAATTGGTACCTACAGTACAGTAGTAACGTACGTAACGTACAGTAGTAACGTACATAATGTACAGTAGTAACGTACGACGAATGATGAGCGCGCAGCTAATGAAAAGATGGAGAAGCATATGCACGAGTTCGTCTGCGCAACAAGAAGCATGCCATGTCCAGAATTTTCCTACGAGGAAATACGTAGGCTAGTTTTGAACAAGGTTTCTTGAGCCAGACACCACTGATGGATCTTTCAACAGGCATTCGCGGTTCGTTTCGCAAAAGTGGGTTTTGGCCGTTGCAAACGACACGGGGTGAGGTTGTACCCGTCAGTTCGACAATTCATGTCTGTGCCGTGACGGCAGTAATGTGTCAGGCTGACTGGCGAGCACGGCATCCTTAACATCACGCATGCATGCATCCTGCATGCGACTGTTCTACCCAGACGTATACAGCTGCCGAGACAGGCGCTAGAACCTAACGGTGTTTCTGAAACTCCCTTTGGTTTTATCATAGGCCTACAGGGCTGACTGTTTTCTTTATTTATCAGGTCCATCCAGAGCTTTCCAGTGCTCATTTTGAATGCACTAGATGTGATTAAAAGCTCGGGCAGTTTTTTTGTCTCGCATCACCAGGATATTCACGCAAATCCGTGGCATCTTTCTCGCAGCATGCGCGAATGCGAGGCCCTGTGTTCGCGGGTGGGCATCCTATCCGACGGTCGCTTCGCCTGCCTCGGCTCCACGCAGCAGCTCAAAGAGAGCATCGGTCACGGCGCCACGGTGCTGGCTCGCAGCGCGTCCCCCAATCCACGTGAGCGCGCATTTCTGCCTATGGGCATTGATGACAGAAAGCGGTGCGAACATGAAACACGTCGAAAGCATTGAACAAAATAGCCGAAATACGGGATCGTAACTCTTCAACAGGACGGTTTTCAAATTTAGTGCGCAAGCTTTTTTCGTAGGCGGTGTTTTCTGAAAAGGTGGTTTATTATTTTCATGGATTGTATCGGCAAGAATTCACTGAAAAAAACAACTTATTTATGCATTTGCTGGTGTGTTATGTCCTACCAGGCCTGACGTCTTAATTTATTTTGTCCTGATGTTTTAAAGCGATAGAGAGTGCTATTCTAATGCTTAGCGGAAGCTGCGTTGGTGGACCGAGGTGCAGGATATTCTGTTCCTATTAGATCGTTCGCCGCTCAGTTAAAAAAAAAAGTTACGACTGCCTGGGACGGCCCGCAAATTCACCTCACGGGAGGCTCCCTCATAAATCTGAGAGGTTTAGCTTCTCGAAGCGACACATAACGTATGAGGTACGCCGTAGCTAGAGGAAGGCTGTGGATCAATGTAGACTGCCGGGGGTTCTTAACGCGCTCTAAAACCGCACAACACTCGGCCGCTTTCATATACCGCCGCCATCGAAATACGGTGCTGCGGCCGGGATCGAATCCACGACTTTATAGGGATAGGCTGGCGAACGCCGAAGCCACTGAGCTACCGCGGCGGGTCAGATGCCTTCTTATTACGCCGTCGGGAGGACCAAAGAAGATCCATCGACGACTTGGAGACTTCGAGGTCGTCCATGATCGAGAGGCTGCGTCCGAGAGGCACCGCGCATTCCCGTCTCAAGGCGTACCACGCGCGCTGTCGACGCTGTGTTTTAGAGTCTACTAGTATTTACTTTAATAATATTTATTACTGACTTTCTCTTCATTCCATATAATAGACCATGATTATTTCAAATTGGCTTAATGCCGCGAAACAAACGTTTTTTTTTCGCGTGGAACCCCTTTGCTTGCCACGCTAGAGGCGACCACGTTTATTTGCAGTGAATTTAGCTACGTTCAGCTATTTATATGGTGTTCGGCTCTGTTGTAGGTGTTACAGGTGCTTTACCTCAAAAATATGAGTTTGTTGCCACCTTTAAATTTAGCATGGCGAAAGCGACGCGCATTCTTAACCGGATGACTGGCAAGTTAAATTGCTGCTCTCACCGCCGCCGTTTTGTTGTGTTTGGTGTTACCAGATCGCCTCAAATGATTGGTCCATTTCATTGCCAGCACGATTGTCTACCGTATTCTGTTTTATATTTTGTTTATTCATACTCTCAGCCTGAGCCAAAACAGTAGTTGCGGGATGAATACAATAAAAAGTATTACACATTCAAAAAAGGAAAAATACAAATCAGTGAAACTATACAATTCGCTGGTGCTTGCAGTGTTAACGTACAGGATGCACAATACTCACTGCCTTACAAGGTAATAAGTATACACAGAAACAAATCATAATTAAACAAGCGCGTGGATGACTAGTTTTGGTTACAGCATACCAGGAATTTATCATACTGTTAGCAAGTGCTTTGTCAAAGCATTTTCAAGTGGTACTCGCTCTTTAAGGGCGACAATTTCATTTGGCAGCTTGTTCTACTCGTCTATAGACTGAACTAAAAAAGAATACTTTAAACAATCGGTTCTATACTTCAGTGGTTTGACGTGTTTTGAATGTTTTGTTTTTGGCTGAGGATTAATCTCTGGTGAGAAACTTCACAAGTAAGGCGGTTTAGTTCGGTGCTCCTGTATTCTACTGTTCGTCTTCAAGTGCCTATGCATACATATTGCAGCACCACTCAACTTAAGGTTGTACTGGATCAGAGCTGGCAGTCTGCGCAGCTTTTAACTGCATCGGTGACATGTGTACCTGCGGGCGCCTTCAACGTAATCCGTGTTGCACATGTGATGATGGGCGCACTTTAACTGCATGTCCCCAGAGTCCCTGCTGGAGGCAATGGAGGCCCGGTTCCCGGGCTGCCGATTGCGCCGACGCCAGGCCGGCGCTCTGCTGCGCTTTATCGTGCCGGCAAGGCCCTGGCACGAGCTGTTCAGCGGCATGGAGGAACTGCGGGCCGAGAACTTCATCCACGAGTACCTCGTCAGCGACGTCAGCCTCACCGAGGTCTTCCGACATTTCACGCGCCACAAGCGGACGGCCGGCTCGACTCCTGGGCCTTCGCAGTCCTCCAGTCCGGGGCAGATCTAGCGGCGGCCTCCACCAGCTGGCGCCGTGAAAGAGACGCCTCAATTGAACATTTCAGCGGCGCATTTTCATATGTTTTAAGTGTTTAAATTACATGATTATAGTTATGCCCCTAAGCCGTGTGGACCAGAGAGCTACATGGGTATGGACTGTTTGCACGGAGTGTTATGGTGTTATAGCCTCTGCGAGGCTTTCTGCGTTTCCAAAGAGAGCACGCTGGATGTTCTACGCGATTTGAATGACGTACAGTCCGGTTGCAGAACGTTTGTGTGGTCTCCCGTTGACTGTGCGCTGTCGAACCACGCGCAGAGCTTACATTAGCGGTTTGGCTGTGACATTTTCCGGCTTAATCGAATGCGGTTCAACCGCTAGTTTTTCTAAGGTACCTTGTGGCTGGTGTGTGAGCGTGATGAACTGGATGCTGCGTTACCACACGCTACATTTGCGTTAGACACGAGGACCGGATGCGTCTTGTATACGCATGCAAAGCGAGCGACAGTGCTGTATAACGAGTCCGATTCTAACATTGTGCACGAACTGCTTCGGCGCCTTGAAATACTTTGTTTTGTTTCTTTTCTTTCATGTTTACTTTATTCATAGCTAGATTGTCGCTTATCATCCGTAGCAGTATCCGCAGCGATGGGAAACTCAGCCGATGCTCCTTATTAGCACCCCACCCTTGTCTCGCACGCCGGGACAGCACGTACTGGCCAGGCGGTTTCGTCCTCATGCGCTACATCCAACGCAATCTCGGCCACTACCTGATAACTTGTGGATTCTGGTGTTGTCCACACATTCGCACAATCTTCATCCTGACTCTGCTTGGAACCGTCGGAACCGCCATATTTCATGCACGACTAACTGGTCAACTCCATGCGCCGTCACAACTACTACGTATGTATACGAAGAACCTCTTGCTAAGCACGTCAGATCTATTCAAGCGTCATAACACTAGGCGCTCCTAACCAGAGATCTTTGGTCTTACCATTCGCAAGTAAAAAGTGGTGGTCTGATTGGCCCGAAATTCGGGAATTACGGATTGTTGTGGCGTCCGTGTTCAAGTTGCACACTTCCGAGCACTTCCGAGAGTATTGATAAATGTAAAGGCGCGCGCCTGGCAATAATCAGTGAAACAGATGCAGTAACAAAAAACAGTGGGTATAAGGGAACTACTGCAAAGTGGCTCCTGGGGATATTGTACGATACAACTTGTCTAGAATGAAGCTCCGCCCACATTCAGGACTGCCGCACACAATTCCTCCAGGACACGAAATTAGTCTATTGTTAAAACTATTATTCTTACCTAAACAAGAAGGCAATCTCAAGAAAAAATATTAAAAGCTCTAGAATTTGGATACCTGGCTTTTTTAATAGTCAAAGAATGAAAAAGCTGATTTCGTTTGGTGTTTCGATTTGCTAGCGGAGTAATACAGGACGCCGCGGGCCATGCCCATGGCCCGGTGTTTCCCGAGGGCAACGACCTTCGGGAAAGTCTGTGTTCTGGGCTGTGGGGAGAACGCAGGAGAGCCTACTCTGCAACTCTCGCCTTTACTGCACTATAAACAGAAAGGAGTAAAAGAAGCAAACTGTCCTATAGTGCACTATTTCTAAAAGGGAGTGCGCTAGAGGAGTTTACTCTCTCTCTCTTATATAGTGTGTACTAAGAGAGTACGAGCACAGCCCAGTGCCCAACATGGCGGCGCCCATACAAGTTTCCGTCAGCTGAAAGGGGCCGAAAGCGAGTGAGGACAGAGGAAAAAGACCAGCTGGACTTGCGAGAACACAGCCGTGGTGGCGGGGTTTTTCGGCACCAAGAAAAGTAAATCTTTGGTTACAGGCGCGAAAACAGACAACACAAGGCAGAAAGACTGCACGGAGCGTTATGCTGTGTCGCCTGTAACCAAAGATGTACAGTTACCAACTTTCCCAGCAAGACGTTCTTTAAACCGAGAAAAGTGTCGCTTGGTTTATGCGGATTAACGTTCCAAAGTGACTCGGGCTACGAGGGACGCCATTGTGAGGGTTCCGAATAATTTCAGCCACATGAGGTTTTTAACGTGCACTGACATGGAACGATACACGTGCATTTATAGCATTCGCCTTCATCGAATTGCGACCGCAGTGGTCGGGATGAAGAAAAGCGATGTCACTTACTCTCGTAACTGTTTTTTTTTAAATATGTCTAAAGCCGTCCTACTGCAGAGTAGGACGGCTTTTTACTTTTCAATTTCAGACTGTTCTTTCTTCAAATTTTTCTTTCCGCTTCCTGCGTTGATGCAGGGTTCCAGATTCTACTGCTGGATGGATGGATGGAAGGTAGGAGCGTCCCCTTTGAAACGGGGCAGTGGTAGTCGCCACCATTCTCAGTTTTTTTCCTTTATTTTTGTTTAACTCGGCTGTAAGTTGTTAATAAAATTCGCATTTTCTTTAAAATACGTCTTCCTACACTTTAGAACTTATGTCACCTCTCTGCTTTTGTGCCACCAATCCTCCAATCGCTTTTTGCTAATTTCCACCGCCGATTTATTTACATGACTATTGTTATCTCTAAACCCCAAGGCCTCAGGAAGAGTGACTGTGCCTGCATCGACATCGGGATGGATACCATCACATTTTAGGATGAGGTGTTCTATTGTTTCTACAGATTTACCACACACAGCGCATGTGTCATCATCTTCGTTAAATTTCTTTTTGTAGCTGCGCGTTCTAAGACACCCTGACCTAGCTTCAAAGAGGAGTTATCATAAAACGTTTCCTTCCTGATCTTCCTTTTCTAGCATCGATATAGTTCTACACTACGCTTCTTTTCGATTGAATCTATTCAATTTTTACCTTCGACGTTTTTAACCTGTCGTTTAATGCTCTTTTGTTCTGCGATTTGGTCTGTCAGCGCTACCTCGCGGCAGCTAACTGCAACATGCGCAGTACGTATCTTAAGATATCGGCGGAAGGTGGCAGGACAAGTTCGCGAATCGCTGACGTATGGGTTTTGCGCGGCACCTGAGGGTTGTGCGTGCAGACCGTAGATAGAACAACCATATCAGTATCTATTCGTTCGTCGCAAATTGGACAGTATCCTGAAAAATAAAAGAAATGCATAGTGTCTCAGGCAGAGGCTTGGTAAACGATATGACTTGCCATCGCGGTTTGCATTAACAATTAATAAGGCCACTTGTTTCAGTGGGCCTTAGGGCAGGCCTCAAATAAAGTTTTTCCTCCTCCTCTTCTACTCTTCGGCGATTTCGTGAAAAATAGCACAGTTAAAAATTTTCGCGTAATTGTGTGTTAGCCAAATAACCCTTTTTTGGTGATATAGTTGCGGACATCAGTAGCAACAACGGTATGACGGAAAAGTTAGTATTTTACCTTATTAGCACAAATACAACGCGAGGGGGGAGTTTAAGAACTCACGGGAGTAATGGAATAAATATTAGTAGGATTATAACGCAATTTCAGAGGGCTCACACCAACTATAGCCGAAGGCCTGCTTGACTTGATTTGATGACAGAAACTTCTCAGTGACAGGCGTACGCAGGTGCCGGGCCCACGAAATTCATATCAAGCGCTTATACGGCCAAGCCAAAAAACGCGAATCTTTATTCCGTGAGAAAAACAAGACATATTTAGAGTACAACAAACAATACAACAGACATTTATCGGATATTGTATTGGGACCGGCGAATGCGTGTGCCTCTCTGTCTCCGATAAATTTGTGTCATTGAATGAAGTCGACTGCAGGTCTATAGACTTCCAATGTACTTCTTCACTTCTTGTGCAAGTGTTCGTTCACGCTGGTTTCACAGGTCAAGCGGCAAGTGACTGTTCTACATATAATTTCCGTATTAGGATTAATATACCCTTAACGTTCGAGAAAAAACGGCGGCACAGTTAGCTCTCGGAATCTGTGGAGGTTACACAGCATTTGTAAAGCAAGCGAAACGATGAGAATGAAACGATACGTGCAACGGCAACCGACAACTACTTGCTGAGTAGGGATGAAAACAACAACAGCTTCAATTCTGCCGATTCTTATTTGACCGCTTTGCAAAAAAAAAAAGAGGCTTTGCCTGCGTACTTCGACGATAATGGTCATTAGCCGAATTTAGAAAATTGCATTAAGATACAGATGCCTCTCCTATAGTGCTTCCCAGTTCACTCTTTTGAGCCGTCGGTGCTCAGTACACAACCTGATAACTTCTTGTCGTCGCCACTGCATATGGTCATTTGATCGCTACGACTGCGAATTTTGTGCTAAATCTCAACAGCTGCTTTGGTTTCAACTTCCTCAAATTTTGCAAACTACACGCTCCGTGTTCTGCCACTAATATATCCTCTTCAAATGCTTTCAGTTTTAACTATGACTTCAATATGGCAAACCTGAAATTTACCATTATGCCAACTGAATGCCTGTCCATGCTGGAGAAGCCAAGACAGTGCGTCTTCAGATTTCTCCGAAGACGAGAACGCTAACACCGGATTTGCATGCAGCAGGCTTGAATGGTCGGCTCCAGATGGCCAATGAAATTCCTTTTTTTTGGGTATTTAAAAAGACGCCGAGGCAGATTGAATTCGGCAAACATCAATTGATTATCGCGTTCAAAGGACAACGAGGATATTTTTTAGAAACCAGACATCTCATCAGCAAGAAAAGAGTTTAAAATGACATCGAAACCTCGCTGCCACACGCCCTTTTCTTTAAGTCAAGCAAAGTGACGTCAAGTGCATTTCTGTCAGATGTTTGAGGCTGGACACCACCGTCAGCCCGTTTCGGGCAATGATCACTGAGTTCTAAATGCACAACACCATCAGCATTACGGGTTTGAAGTAAAGAAAAAAATTTTTAACTTTAACTTCTGCTGCCGCTGAATAAGCACAAAATAAAAAAAAGCACGGAAGGGTAAATACACAACTTCAATAAGACAAACGTTACCGAATAGCATTCTGAAGATACTGTTAATCCAATCAAGCAATCAGCCAGTCACTCGTTTCGGTCTATTTGTCGCTATTAGCGACACATAGCCGCACGCACAGCGTTTAGATTGTTGCGCTTGAAATTTACGATGCCAATAATTATAATTTCAGTTTTACTCACACAGCCCGAACTAGTCTAAATTTAATAAATGAGCGGCGGTCTTCAAACCGACGGCCGAAAGTAGAAATTAGGTTGGCAGGCATGGAATGCTGCCAGTCAAGAGAGCAGCTAACCGAGCGGCCCTAGGAAGTTCTCGCTGTTGACGGGGGCGTGTCCGTTTCTGGGCGGCCTAATTGGAAAAATTTCCCGGCGCTGTACGCGAAATTCCAATCATTCACTGCGCCTTTCAATCGTATGGCCAGAAGCCTCGCTTTAGCCGACTTCCGAGTAATTTGAAAAGCTCTAGGGAGATTTAGGAAATCACATTCCCTTTGAGACCTCTTTCATATTTTTTTGTGAACTCAGAGTACCGCTGTCGAAAAGGTATATTTAGTGAAATCGCGTGGAATATGCAATAGGCACTCTTTGGGTATTACAATACTCAGTAAATGATGCATTTCTGAGTGCTCCGCACCAGAGCCTGACACGTAAAGGTGGCATTATTCATAACGATACCTGCAATATTACTTCAGCCGAGTGGAAATGCGGTACGAGTGAGTAAAATGAAGAGAAACCTTGTGTATGTTTTTATTTGTTGCAGCTTCAAAATTGTATTTATATTTGACAGCAGTGTTCTCATTAAGCAGTGAAATTTGAGCTACATAAATTAAAAGCACATGCAGGTGGAATCATAGAGGCAAAACCTAAACGTTTTTCATGATGATCCTCTGCAATCTGCACTCGTGATCAGTAAATGGATTGCACTTTATAATAACAACCAGCTAATGCGTAGTGCAATTTTAAGTTTAGTGGATCTGACTTTATAAGAACAGCCAGTGAATGCGTAGAGCAATATTCAGTTTGTGGAATATTCATTTCACAAGGTTGAAACTCGGAAAGGTGCCGCCATCGGCGGTGCCGAACCTTGGGCTTACCATTTTTAAATTCCATGTATAGTTCAGTACAGTGATCAGTAATCAAGTCCAGCTTTCTTGGCTATTACTTTTAATTGTGAGGAAACCGTAGAATATTGTAACATAATGTTATGAACACACTGAGGGCAATGGTCTAGCCTTCTGATGCGTGGCAGAATCGTGCTTTTAAAGTTTGTCCTGCAGTCTTACGATATGCGAAAAAATTTCGTTCATAAACACCTTCCCGTCGGAAAGATGCGCTTGCCTAGAATTGTGGGTGTGAAACTTGCACCGTACGACCCGGGCAAAACTAGGCCTAAAAAGTTTCGTTGTGTACCATTCGATGTTTACCATGCGCCGAGAGTGATATGGTGCACAGTCGGACGCAATTTAAATGTTATCACTGTCTTTCCGGCAGAAAACGAAAATTATTTTTTTTCCTGGTCTGATGTTCAAAAGTTTTCTAATAAAAGTGACGGTACAGGGCAGAGAGACCTAGAGGTCAGCTGAGCTCACGTATTTTATCCAGCCTTCTTGCAATGATAAACTGCTTTAGAGCACTTTTATGTCGGCAGGTCAGGCCGGAAATGATCATCGTCAAACCACATCTCACTGTTCACGTCAGTATGAATTTGCAGGCGACCGTTTTTTGTGCAGGCGGACAAAAAGAAATATTTGTAATGTTGCGATGCCTCATTCACCGAGAAAAAAAAAAGACACTGGGAAGAAAAATTTTGTTGCAGCTGATTACTGTACGTGTTGAGAATAAGGTAGCATTAAAATTTGAAGTCCGCTGTGCTTGCTTCTTCTCCTCCATCTTTTCTACTCATCGCATATACGCTGAGCCTGCATAGCCACTGATACTCCATCTTGAGCGACATACCTCCGTGGTCGCCCTCTCCGCTTGCGGGGATTTTCCGCCACGGTAGATAAAGGCGGCGTCGATTCTAGCTTCATTCCAACCAGAGACGCCGAGCTGTATAGACACATCTGCACACAACCAAGTCCGCCTGCGAACTGACGTCGAGCCCGTCATCGCGCTCGGCCATGTCACGTGTCAAGCGAATCTCCCAAATGCCACCTTGCAAATGCCCGCGCACCCACCAACTCGGCCGAGTCACGGCGTCTCATGACGTCACACACCCCGTCGACAAATCAGTGTTCTGGCCACGTCACGTGGTCTCATGATGCCCTACACCCTGCGGACCAATCAGCGAATTTTTGTGGCAGACGACACCGGACGTCACCAGGTTTTTTCTTCGTTGAGGCTCCTATTGCTGTCGCATTAATACAGGAGCAAAGCAGCCAGCTAATATATTTTGTTTCGGTTTTCCTGCAAATATTAAAGCGATAGAACTCTTTATCCGAACAGGTTATACTTGTTGTGTTTACCTCCATGTTGATTGCGACTGTAAACTAGACAATAAAGCCAAGTAGTGATATCGTGTTTTACTTTAACTGGTTCACTGATTAAAGTTTGTACCAATGAAGATAAGGTACAGTCGGATATAACTGAAGAACGAAGCAGCAGATACCCCTCATAAGGTGTATCCAGACGGCGGGCCACGGAGTGGCCCGCGGACCGGTCACGTGGGGTCGACCGCGCGTGGGCCGGCCGGGTCTGGCCGGCAACGGCGTCCACACGACGGACCAAAAGAGCAGACGACAAGGCGGGCCAAGCCTCTGTGATCAGCCTGCATCAAGGCTCGTCTCACGCTTCGACATTCGGTGGCGAGAACAAGCGGAATCCGCGGCAGAGATCCGCCTAAATACCGCACCGGAAACTCGATCGGTACGGGACAGATTTCTGCCGCGGTGAGGAGAAAGTTGCATTCCCGCGGCGACAAACATGGCGACGCGCTTCCAAGCAGGACCGCTAGTTTCGGACTGGATTCATCGTTGTTACTGCCTTTTTTGTTGCGTTCACTGGCAATAAAAGCGCACCCATTTCTCGCTTGGTCTCACCTCGCCTATAAGAAGACGTATGAGTGAAATATTTGCTTTATTTTTTATTTAGAGTGACGATTGTGCCCCTTCGAGGCTTAAGCGGAGCGTACGTTTGTTGACAGAAATAGTTACCCGGCCTAACAACTAGATGGCGCCACAAGGCTGAGCGTGTCCTTCCGTCCGTTTTTGCATACGCTGAACTAAAAGTGGGAAATGTGAGAAGTGCTGTAACGCCCCGAAAAATACCTGCGTTTAGACTACATGATAGACTACATGATAGACAGCTTCAATAGTTCTTTTCTAACCATATCTGTGTACGTCGCGAGCGCCGACGTTGCTACTAATTTCACTCGCTCTCGCCGCCGAATGCCCAATTATGAACGAGCCATCAAGCTGTACTAAGTAAAACGTAGCGTCGTCCGACCACGTTGACATGTTAACAGTTGCCAGACTCGATGTGTGCGAGTAGGCTAAAAAGTCCGTGGTCCGCCGCCAGAAAAAATGCTCTCGCATTTCTCGCGTGATCCGGCCCGCGGACCATGCGCGGACCTCGCAGACCGGAAGCGAAACCCCACGTGACCGCTAGTCCGCGGGCCAAAACAGGTCCGTGGTCCGTCGTCTGGATACACCTATAGGAGCCCCTCAAGCCAATGGCGTCGACCGATTCTCCCCCTTGACCAATCCTCTTGAAACTGCTAGCGTGAAATCACAGGGGGTAGCAGATGAAAGGGGAGTAACCACAGCTTAATCGGGTTAACCGCAGCTTCATGAAGATTGGTCGACGCCATTGGCTGGAGGGCCTCCATTGAGTGGCGTCTGCCGCTTTGTTCTTGAGTTGCTTCCGTCTATAACTGGCTCCATTCTTGTGCACTGAAGTATACGTTATGCTGCTAGAGATCTTAAAGCAAGATACACATGTGCTGCATATGTGCGGAGCCACTGCGGCTCTATATAGGGAGTAATATTGCGTTTCATATAAAAACTAGCTTGCCCCGCCACGTGGCACAATGTCTTCTAACCAGACCGTAATGTCGACGAGAGAGGTTCTTTCGAGACAAGACTCTGAACAGAAAATAAAACCTTGCCGAACGTGTCGCTTGGAGATCAATTGCTGGTGACTTGTGCCTTCAGTGGTCTGCGGCAGCGCATGAATGAAACTTAGTTTCCTCGCGTGCTTGGGTCCTACTTTACTTACGTTAAACAGAGGTTTTCACGCACGACTGCGCGAACACACAGTCGGCAGAGAGAAAAAGGATAGAATAGGCAGGTAATGAAAGTCAAAGGGTGTAAACTTTAGTCTCCACATATTAGTTGGAGCCTCTTTGAGTAATGATTTTCGCGGAGACAAACGGATTACTTGCAGTTTGGAACATGCATCCAGCTGGTCCTTCGCTGTTCAGTGATCCCTTGCGGTGATGTTGGTGTAAAGCTGGTCATTTCTGGCGTGGGCTGTTGTATAATGTAAATGTTGGTCAGAGCGTGCAATACAAAAGAACGATGACTTGAGTGGCTGAATGCCAGCATGATTTGGCAAGCTTGCTAAGCAGCCCTGCTTGGACACACTCGCATCGAAAATAATAAGGCCCCTCTCAGCATGCGCACGTAAATGCATCACGGCAGAACACTTTGAAGCTGAATTTTTTCTTTTCCGCTTCACTTCTTTATTTCTTGATGTAGTAGCATACTCTACCTTTTAAGGTAATTTTGCCCATCTGTGTGAATTTTATAACACAGAGAAGGATTTGCACGTGCATGCTAAGGAACAATTTTTAAATACGTTTCAGTGCAGAGCATCCCGCGTTCTTTTATTTGATTTGTTGATGGCGCTCACACAAGGAACATAGAAAGCCATTCTAGAAGCGTGAATAGTCCAAAATGATGAAGTTATTGAAGATATTTGCTAAAGACTTTTGGATTTAAGGTTGCGAGCCATCAGCAATTTATAAAACAAGGTCTGCCTATCTTCCTTCTTCCAAGATCACCAGAAGCCCGCTTACATGATGTACACATAAGACGCTACATGGAGAGACAGAAAAGCGCCTCCATTTTCGGTGGCATATCATATAGGCGTCTTTTAAAGAATGATGAGGACAAATAGGATTTGCCCTATCAATAACGTATCGCGTAATAATTACAGAGAGACCACTCTCGCCAAACGGAGCTTTTATAAAGCAGTAAAAAAGAAAAAAGAAGCGAAATACAGGAGACACCATTCGTGGCCTTGGTTTCGCAAGTCAAACACGTAGACCGAAAATGACTTCTGGCACGAATCTCCAGAGGTTACGTTATACGGCCATTCACTTAAAAACGGTGGCAAACGCTACTTTTTCTGATAGACGTCACGAGTTTGAATAGACGGGGAGGAAGGTTTTCAAATTTGATTTCATCAGCGATGAGTGCGTCTTCTGCTGTCGGAAAATATCAACATGGCCAGAAAGAGCCGGAGAATCAATTTTTAATGAGAACAATAGTTTAATTGAGTTGTCCGCAGGGCCATTTCATTTATTTATTCTTAGGTTTATACGCACAGAAAATTAAAAAGTCATAGACGAAAGGTACGGAGTACCTTACTACGTCGCTAAACCTTGAAATCAGCTTGGGAACAATACCATATTCAAATGACAGCAAACTCCTTTGTGCTTAATGTGCGAACAAAAACTATATTTGACCCTCAAGCGACAAGATTCTTTTGGTTAATCAAAACAAAAAGCTCGCAGTCGTTGGGACTACAGCAACACGGCAATGGAAAGCGCACTAACGAATGATCTAGCCAAATGACATGGCAGATCCCCACAGAACGCACCGCAATCCACACAGGAGCCCAGAGCCGAACGCCTGAAGCAAGTCTGCGACCCGGAGGAGCTGTAAGGGTACGCAATCTGGTCTTGGCAAGAGGAATAGAATCGAGAACGAATGCCCGCAGCGGAAGGCTAGATCACACTACAGTAAGCCAGCACGTACAAAAAACCACACACGCTCTCCAAACGTACACACATCCATACACGTGTGCCCTCAAGCGCAACGCACTACTGAGTTTTTTTTTCTTTTTCGGAGGGAAGGTTAGGCAGCAGGCAAGGCACCGAGGAAGATGTGGGCTTCGGACGTGCCGAGCCGCCAGCGGTGCCCTGTGAAGGCCTGCGGCAACTGGTCCCGGCGGAACGTCCGACTCTGCCGAGCACGTAATACTAATTCTAGCTCCAGTCGTTTTAGCCCACTGTGCCCTCACCCTAGGGAAAGAGGAAAGCAATAGGCGCCTTTTCTATCCATTCCGGAAACTTCTACCCAGCTTGGATCACTAGAGAAGCTTGCCGCTCAACTTGATCAGCACAAATGTGCAAGCGAAACAAACGAACGATTAGATAAGCAAGTTAGTTTGCTTCAAAAATGGTTTCTAGAGCCACAGAGGTTGCGCAGTGCCGCTAAGCGTTGTGCATGATTAGAAAAAAAGATTGGTTATCAGCAAATGAAAGGAGCAACAACTGTCTCACTTATTGGTGGACACCCCAGCCGCGCCATGGGGGAAGGAAGGAAGGTGGCAGTGAAAGAAGAAAGAGAGAAAGAGGTGCCATAGTGGAGGCCTTCGGAATAATTTGGACCAGCTGGGGTTCTTTAACGTGCGCTGGCATCGCACAGAACACGGGCGCCTTTTGAGTTTCGCTTCCATCGAAACGCAGCCACCGCGGCCGGGTTTGATCCTAAGCACGCCGGTTCAGTAACCGAGCACCACCGCGGCGATGATTAAAAAAAAGGCTTCTCTTCGGAGGAGACACATGAAGTATAAATGGTGCCTGACTGTCCCCAAGGACGATGATATACGTGGTCATTTTTACAACATTCGCTATAGCACGTTTTCCCAGCGTCCTGTAAAGCGTGCTTTCATGTTCTACGACCCTCTCTAAGGTGAAACCATCTTTCTGGCGTAGGTAAACTATAGTACGAAAGCACTACTTCACGAGGTCTAACCGGCTGGCCGAATTTGTGTGAAGGTTGACTTTGAGGGTTACCTTGACAAACAAACAAACAAACAAACAAACAAACAAACAAACAAACAAACAAACAAACAAACAAACAAACAAACAAACAAACAAACAAACAAACAAGACAAACAGACAAATATTGCCGTGACTTAGTTTATAAGTAGCGGCGGCGCGAACAGATCACCGGCTACTGCACGAGAGCACTACGCTATCGCCGCAGCCGATCCCGCCTCTTGTTTGCAACACACTCTCGTGCCGTGCATTGACATTGTCGTGTTCCCAAACTAATACTGTTATCGAACCAATATCGACCCGGCAGAGCAAAACCAATGGCAACCAGACTAAACGCATGCTTTCGCATGTATACTCGGTTTAACTACGTTAAAAGCCTACCACTTTCTTTACTCCCGTGGGAAATTTGGCCATATTGTGTGGGTTTTGTTAAAATTTATTGGCGCACAAACTATGAGGCTTAAAACTTATTGCAATTTATTAAAATGAATAAACACGCACTTATTATTTTTATTATTATAATTTTCGTTAAATTATTTTATGTCTTATGAAAGTTCGCTTGAGAAAATGCTTTTTATGAAGGTTATTTGCTTAAATGAATCTTTATTTGCGACCCTCCTCGCACTGCAGGTCTGAGCAGCATCTTTTGAAGGACTCTAGCAACATCCAAATCATGCTCCCAGGGGTGAGACATTTTTAGTACGCGTGGCTGCTGCGGAGGAGAAACAAAATATTGTATTGAAGTGGGGTTTAACTACCTGCAGCGACACCTGCCCTATACAGATGCCGTAGTGGAGGGCTTCGGATTAATTTAAGCCACATGAGATTCTTTAACGTGGGGTTGACATCGCGCATTACACTCCTCTATCGAAATTAGTCGCCGCGGCAGTGTTAAATCTTGTGACCTCAGGATTAGCATCCGAATGCCAAAGTCACTGAGACGTCGCGGCGGGTAGGAAACGAATACACGCGGGAATGTCTTAGTATCGGTAGTCTTAGTTACTGAAAGAGCTGCTGTTGCGGACTTATACCGGCGCGTCTCGCCTCTCCGAGGAAATTTAGGGACACACCTTCCCGGGACTACGGCAGAGAAAGAGACTTGTTTCGGAAGGGCGCCGGAGATTTTTAGATATATTTAGCATAGCGAATGCGTTCTAGCGTGAACATATACCTGCATTCCGGGTGCCACCTGCGCACACGCAGTTTTGACAAGGGTCGGCTTGGTGGGGCCACTGCGCATGCGCAGTGAGCGTCTGTCAATCAGGTATGCGGGGTATTTACTGACGTTACAGGGGCCGCAGTTTTGTTGTCTGTGGAGCACCGCGAAAGGGTGCGGGCGTGTCTAATGGGATTATCGCTTTTTGCTCCGGCCTGCACTGCTGAAGCTAAGCGTTGGACAAAAAAATGGCTCCCGTGACGTCACGTGATTACTCCTTATACATCTGCCGTTAGTACGCCTCAACTAGAATGTCTTCGCTACGCTAAATCTCTCGATTGTTGTGTTATGCCCCTGTCACACGGGCACCGCAAAGGCCTTTGAAAATCAGGTCCTTATATCCAAAGGCGTAAGGAGTGCAGCTACACGGCACAAATGTTGCGCCTTTGCCGCTAAGGGCCTTGGAGGCGAAGGCGCCCGCCCGAGACCTTTGGAGCCCAAAAACGCGGCCTTCGAGAACCAGCGATGACAGTGCCTTCCAACGTCAAAAAGTAAAAGCAATAAAAAATAGATGTAGCCAACAATGTTCGAAAACTGCTTTTAAATATACGAAAGGTGTGTCTGGCTTTGCTTTTTGTACGGGTGCTTATATTTGATGCCCAGATTTCAAGACAGTAAAAGTGTTGCAGCAACACCGAGTGCCCCTGGTGGCCAAGGCAATACACAAAACCTGCTGCTGCTTATGAGAGTAGCTGTTGCAGATCCTTTAAGGAAGCAGTCAGAATAAAAAAAATTGTCTTAGCTCAACGAATGAACAGAATTTCCAAATTTAATTTTAAAACACTTCAGCCGCCTAGTGCACACCAGCGGGTGCTAAGCCTCAACGACTCTTTCACCTTTGGGCTGCACCGTGTAGCTGCGTCGCTGCTCCTTTAAGCTTTCGCTCCCTTGGTGAAAAAAGGTGCCTTTGCTGGAAAGGACTTCGAGGAATGCCTTGTGACAGGGGTATTAGACGGAGACTTCGCAATGAAACGAGGATCAGAATGACTTGGGGCTAAGAGCGTTTGCATGCTCCGAGAAGTTTATCAGTGGTTCCTGATCCATTTTTGGCCCTAGTGCAGAACAAATTCAGTGCATCAGATTTGATGGCGATCAGATGTTTTTAGTAGATACACGTATAGCCGCTGCAAAAAGATCTTCCTTTATAGAATTCAAAATGTCTGATCTAGGTAGGTTTTCTAAAAGAATGTACACGATAGCCTTTGAATGGAGTAATGATGGCGGATGCACATTTTCCGTCCGTAAAAGTTATGACCGCTTCATAACGTACCAATGAAAATTTTTTGAACACAAATGAGGCAGCGATCATGGTTTTTGATTAGTAGGTCAAAATTTTCATTTCTACAGGCTATAGCATACATTTTAGTGCCCATAGATTTAATGCAGAGTGTTCATAGGGTTTTATATAAAAACAGATTACTGTATGTTTGTAAGCAGTGCACAAACTAATTTCTACATGACGTAAATTCACAAGTTCCTACATGACAGTAAAATGCAATCTTCATAACCATATTGAGATATATGTTTGCACCAATGAAAAAAAATATTAGATAAAAAATTCAATAAGCATATGTCATAGTGGCCTTGAAGATTACTGTATGGCAGGCCAATTAATAAATTGTAAAAAAAAATTGAAAGCTCACTAAGCGGATAGCAAGCTCCTAGCAGAAGATATAAGAACGCGAAGTAAAAAAAAACAACAACATGGAAATCAGTAGGACTTAAGACATACATGAACACTGCGTTCGTTATGCTGAAGAATATGTGCCATGTTATGCTCAAGAATAAAAAGTGGAAACGCCTTTGAAGCGCGGTGAAACGTGGGACAGGAATTTGCGCCTTCGCTACGAGAGATGAAGCCGCTGTTCCAACCTTGGTGAAGATTTGTAGTTGACGGGATTCCGGGACGTCAGAATGAATCGGACGATGAATGTTGTGAAATCTACTCACGTTCGTTTGTACAGCTAAAGCTGCGACAAAAAAACACTGTTCATGTTCACGCAAATAATGCTGTTTTCAAGACTTACCGCTGTGGATCAGCCATTGGACGTTCAGCTACTATACAAGAGGCCACGGAATCGAATTTCGGTGGCGAAACAAACGGTTGAAACTCCCGAATGCTGTACGATGTCAATGCGCGTTAAATAAATATACGACACGAATTAACTCGCAGCCCTCAACTACAGCTTCATTCATAATTAGCGTGCACTTATGGGACGTTAAACTCGCGCACCGTTCCATATTACTGTTTTCAAAATAGCGACGGGGTAAAACTACTACAGGGAGGCAAATTCTTAGCAACAGTGCCGTTTAAGTATATTAACTTAAAAACTTGAAGATTGCGGTGTCATGGACGAGTAGTTGAAGATATAAATCTTCCTTTCTTTGTAGTGCATGTACAGATTCCACCCACTTTTTTTTAGCACTATGTAGATGCACAGAAAAGACTGATGCAGGGTATCTAACTTGGGCGTAGTGAGAGCACTTAAAAACGTGTCGCTATCATACGTGTGGTGAGTGTAATATTAACTCCAGCTTCTGCTCTGTTCATTAAACAAGAGAACACATCGCGCTTGTAGAGTAGTAAGCAAAATCTCAGTGCACGATTTCTCGTTATCCCAATTTCGTGCATATTGCGAATATTTGCAGTATTGGTTCGTTTTTCAAATCTGCCGCCACACCACTTTATCGGTTTGTTTGCGACGCAAGACGCGACTAGATTTATCTCGATTGATCGCAGCCAGGCAGAGCTGATTCTACGTTGTTCCGGAATGTTCTAGTAACTTAGCACGCTTTATCTCGAAAGTTCGCTATCAGCTTTAAATTGAGCATGGCTGACAGCGGCGGGCATTCTGTACTACGACCGCCGAGCACGCTTGTCGCTTCGCCGCCGCCCAGTGATTCAGTTTATTTTGGGTGCAAGTCAGCCCAATAAACAGTTTTCTTTCAGAAGACCCTTTTGTCGGTCTTCATCGCTGCTTCGACTGCCGTCACCCCTACGTATGTGCTGTAGAGATAACAAAACATTTAATTTTGGCCAGCATCCGATAAAAATAAGTTTAGCTAAGCACGTAAATATACGTAATTTCAAGATATACACATGAGCGCAAGAAAACACTGTCAAATTGTCGACATTGTCTGCAATCTTCTAAAAAACAAAACAACTCTTACGCAAGGCGCATCTGCTTGCTATGCTGCGTGATAATTTTCTGTGGTCTTTTCTGATTAATTATACGAGGCTTCCAAATTTGCAGTGTCATATGTCAGATTTTGCAAGCAGCTCAAAAATTTAGAACGCAAATATTTTTCAAATATGGTTGTTCTATGTGCTTTACGTTTGGCGTTCGCTCTGAAAATGTTATGGAAAAACAAGTTTCTTTTCTCTTTCATACGTCTCACAGCTCCTTTTCTCTTACGTCTCCGAGAGCGGAATCCCAATTAGCGGCTCGCAAAGTCCGAGCTCGTTGACCGGTTCCCTAATGAAGAAGCAGAGGTGCCCGTAAATCGAGGAAGAAACAAAGGTAAGAAGGTGGGAGCCTGAACCAGCTACAAAAGCGAACTCTTTGTTGAAACACATGCTTTGTTTATTTTTTGTCGCCGAACATTGTGTCACTTTTCTCTCATTTTTTTTTCACGGAAACATTCCTTCTGAATGAAATGTTTTAAAACTAGAATTGCAACTTGTTTAGGTTTAGTTAAACGAATAAAATGTCTAGTTATTGTGCGTAACTGTTTATAAAGCTATGTCTGCTTTTTAATAAGGGGATTTATTGCAATGTTTAACTTGGGCCCTCTCCCAGTACGTTTATAATCACATGCTCTGTATACTACGAAAGCTAATAAACAACCTTTCTCTGAGATGCGCTAGAGGAGAAAACAACTAAAAAAAGCATCAGTTAAAATCTACCTTGCGTGAAAGTACAATCCGTTCGGGCCATTGCAAACGATAAAGGCGGTGATATTTTCTGCACACTCTTAAATGATAAACGAATGCACAAAGAATATAAGTAGTCCCTCGAGACAGATAGTGACGCTCCTGCGTGATTGATTTTGACTAAACTCCGCAGTTTTCCTCCGCAGCATCACCCAACGCTCCCGGACATGTTGCGATAGTAACAATATTGCCAACAGATAAATGTAACAATTATTGACTATGAGGAGGGGGGGGGGTGTTGAGAGCAGGGATATTAAAAGAGTCGGTGTAATGGACGGCTCTAGATTAATTTCGACCGCCTGAAGTTCTTTACCTGCGTTCACATTGCACAGAACACATTAAGAAGACCGCAGCCGAAATATACCCTTAGCCGTTCACTATGGCGACACCAAGGACTAACGGTAAAGCTCAAACACTGCCGAAAGCGATAACGCAATTTAACACAAATCGCCATTTGCCCTCGCCACTGCGTTTTCGTTTTTCTATACATGCTGCCATTTTAATGCAGAGTCCATCGACATACCAAGCTATATGAGCAATGTTAGACTCTATACAATGCCCGCAGAGATTCCCACAGAGCTCTGTCGCAAAAAAAGGGGGAGATCGAAACACTTAAGACATTAGACACAACCTCTATGTGCGGTGGTTTAAGCCTATTTGTCGCGGTTGGTGGGCATATCATAGAAGCTCGCACGGCTATGTAAGATATACTTTTTTATTATTTCCCGCTAGTTCAGTATGCAAGGAGAACTCAAGCTGTCACGATTCGAGGCAGCTCTTGGGAGGGTACTTTTAAACCCATTGTTTTCATCCGAGCGTTAAAATAATAGCAGCCAAAGCAGCGCATTAGAGACCAGTGTGGTGCAGGAGTTCATATCTGCCCACAATGTTTGCCGCGCTCTAGCGCTAGACGGTTTACTGTACGCCGGGAGGTACCATCCTGGTCAAGAGAATCCTCTGAGATTCGGCCGTAAATGAGAGAAGTAAAGAGGTTTAAGAAAGAGAAGCGAGAAAGTGGTGAAAGCGGAGAAATAAATCATTTAAGAAAAAAAAACAAGGCGGCATGAAAATAAAGGAAGAAAATAGTCTCATTTCCTGAGCGGCGGCGGTAGCTTATCTATAAGTGAGCTCTGTTGGTCACCGAACACTGATGTGAGATGAAGGCAGTTGTGCGAAATAGGCCGCCCCTTCGTTGGGGGTACGTTGCCTCGATCGAAAGGTGCAGGGATGCAGGGCTCTCGCGAGACGTTCTGTCCTCTCTCTTCGCCACCTAAGGCCTTTCAAGAAAGCTCGCACGGGCTCTCGCACATCTTGAACAAACTTCGCGGGAGCACCGCGGAGTGCTTAGATAAACAGGCGGTGCAAGCCAGCGTGGGAAAACACAGGCGACCGCCCAGGCGTCACCGGGTGAAGATGAGCCGGCGTTACCGTCTTCGTCGAGTTCCTTAGCGTGGAGCGGAAAGTTTGTGAGGTGGATGTGCGGGCTTGGAAGCTTAATTCGCGCGAAGTTGAGAAAAAGTGGAGGGGAAAACTGTTTCCGAAGGACAGGAAACAGGAGACTTGAGGAACATTTTCTCGTGTTTACTCTTACGCAAGTAAGGGGGGCAGACAGCGACGCTGATGCACGACGGTTGAGCTATGAGGATTTCACCAACGCGTCACATATACTGCTCAAAAGAATGTGTACCTATTTGGTTTGGAGTCACTAGCCACTTCAATTTAAAGGGTGCTAACTGTTATTGCTCTGTCTATTGCTGTTGTTACTTTCAGCTAGCGTCCACTGCGGTGGTTCGGTGGCTATGGAGTTCGGATAGTATGTTCAGGCCTAACCTCGGCCACGTTGGCCGCCTTTTAACAGGGGCACTATTCAAACACGCACGTGCGCTCTTATGTCAGCGTATGTCAGTGAAGCGAAACCAAGCCATTCACTACGACGTCCATCATAACCATGTGCAGCTTCGGGATATAAACCCAACCTCAAAACATTTCCGCATACACAAGATCCTTCGCTTTAGTGTAAAACCCGATTTAACCACTTCTTGAACCCTGAACACATTTATTAAAAGTTGGCTTAAATTTGATTTCTCCCGGGAATTGTCCCTTTCATAGTACACATCTGTGCAAGGAAATAAAGGGTTCGTTAAGACATACGTTTACATGAAAGGACACAGAGAACGCACGTTTTCGTGAGCAAAGCTGAAGAGACTGCACTAAAATTAGCGGTCATTCTGCGCTCATTCCAGAGGAGTGTTCTTTCAACCTCTCTTAGGGCTTGTTTTCACGGCGTGACTTAATTTCAGGATGCGCTCGTAAATAACCTTTAGAAGCGAGACGCCAAAACACGGGCATTGACCAGGCGTTTATTCGGCTTCATGTATCAAGCACTATCCGCGCTAACAACGTCTTGAGTCACGGCTATTGCCCGTTTAAAACAGCCTCTGATCTTTAATGACTGTTTTCGTAGTGTACAAGGCATCGCAATGTTCGCGAAATACTGCGTAGGAGATTGACAGTTTACGCGATGAAATAAGTGTAGTCGACGAAAAAAAAAATCTAATTTGCTGAACAGTCTTTTTTTCGATTTACCGGTCACTTCCATGTTTGTGAATATTGAGCAAAACATAGGCCATTTTGTGTCCCGCACAATAACGAGTGTTCATATAGTCGGATACAACTCAAGAACGAAGCGGCAGGTGCCCCTCGAAATAGACTCTCCAGCCAAAGGCGTCAGCCGATTTTCAGGACGGCGTGGTTCACCTGATTAAGCCATGGTTATTGCCCATCGAGCTGCCACTCCCCGCGATCGATATTCAGGACTCCACGGTTAATTCGATTAAGCCATGGCTATTCACCATTGATCTGCCTCCTCCGCGATTTCAAGCTAACAGGTGCAAGGGGATTGACCAACGGGGGAGAGAATCGGTGGACGCCATTGGCTGGAGGTTCTCCTTCGAGGAACATTTGCTAGTTCGTTTTTGAGTTGTATTCGTCTATACCAAAGTGTCTTTTTTGAAAAAGAAAAGACCCGAAAACTGAAATTGTAGAAATTTTGACTGAATAGCCCGATTTGTACCCGAATTTAAAGGATAAAAAATACCTCCGGATTTTTACGCCCGGAATTCTTGTAAAAATAGAATCCCAGAACGAAGGGCCCAGCACATACATTGTTGCGTTAAACTACTGCGTTTTACAAGTGCAGTAGAGCTGATCGCTACATGCAGCCGATTCTGCTTTTCCTTCCTGTCACCATCTCTGTAGGTACGAAACGGCAGTGTCAGCAAGCATTCAAGAAGGAACATAGTAAGTAACGTTGTCATCCGCGCAGCTACGCCTAGTGTTAGGGAAAATGTTTGCTTTACTGCTTTCGTGCCTTTCAGAGGTTTGAAAGGGAACTTATTGACGCGAGCCTTGTTTCTGACGTGAACCTGTATGCATCTGCTTCAAATGAGAGCTGCGCGTGCTACGACATAAGTACAGTTTGCAAGGGCTTTAATCACCAAAATAGGCTAATAATGCACACTACTGCGCTTAGAGAGCCGATATTGAGCAGGAACAGCGTCAAGGGTGGTACGAGAATTCGTCCCTTTACTCATGCAGTGCGGTCATATACACAAGGTGCACTCAACATACCGGAGTTCTAAGGAAGACCTTCAAAAATTTTCGAAAATAGGTTCTTTGGGGTAAAAATATGGTTCTTTCGGTATGGTATTACCAATGTTGGCGGACACCAGAACATAGGTGAATCGTCATAAGTAGTAAGCATGTTAACTAAGTTTCAAAAATGAACTTTTTAACTAGTAGAGTTAGGTGCCTAGTTGGCATTAGAGATTTGTAGGTGGTCATTAGTAATAGCCATATCAGTTTTTATAATTTCGAAAACGTGATTACCCTTGGCGCTGTAGCTCGACAAACTTTGACTTCTTCGACTAGTTACGTGCACTGGAGGGGTCGCTTTGCCTGCATGCTTTCGAAAGTGAATGTATTTTTGCACGATGCAGCCAACTTTTGTCGAGCCACAGCGACGAGGGTAATCGCGTTTTCTAAATTCTAAAAGTTGTTATGGCTGTTACTAACGAGCGGCTACAAATCTCTAATTGCACCCAGTCGCGTATCTGTGATAGTTAAAAAGTTAGTTATAAGAAATTAGTTAACCAGCTTAATACGACAATTCACCGGATTTCCGGTGTCCGCCAACACTGGTAAAACTATGCCACAAAAACCTTATTTTTACCCCAAAAAAGCATTTTTCGAAAATATTTGAAAGTCTTCCCTGAAAAGGCTGGTATAGAGTGGATAGTCGGGGTTCAGCTGAGCATAAAATTTACAATGGCTCCAGCTAGTTGCAAGCACTGCACTCGCAGGGGCAAATAGAGTCGATAACACGCAACTGCGCACTCACGCAAACAATCTCTTTAGAGTCCAAATGCCTCTCTCCTTCTGCTTCAAGCTTGCCAGGAAGTCAGCTACTAGATGAACGAGCTGCCGTTTGCAAGCCAAAGTAATCGCAAAGCCTCCCTCCTAGGCCCCAGAATAGCTCACAGTGTCGGCTCTGCCAGTTGTAAAACGACGACCCAGGCAATCTCGGACGGCCGCCGGGCGCCCATTTTGTCTCGGTAGCGAAGAAGTATCGTTGGACTAGGCGCACGTGAACTTAACGAGTCTTTCGCTCTTACCTGAAGAGCTTTGCGAGTTTGCATGAAGTATTCCTCTAGTCATCCGTGATAAAGTCATTCAAACTAGAATAGGAGGAAAAAAATATAAAACAATTCATTGTGCGAAGTTTGATTTTTATATTGCAGCGAAGGATCCACCTTAACGGGTTAACGTAGAGACTAAAAAAAAAGAAGAAAAAAGGCGGTGAAGCTACCGAAATTCTCGATGCATCGGCTCAGCGAGGCGCATTTGGGAGGTTTCTGAGGCGGCATTAAAGAAAGAGCGCCTTATGCTGGACTATAAAGGAGGTTGGAAATGGTAAATTTTCTTTCCTTTGATCTGTCTTGCCCCTTGTCTTTCTTTTTTTCTCTCCTCTTTCATCTGTATTTATTTCTTTTGTTCCCTCGCCGTCTTTTCGCATTGACTGATTTTGCAGATGCTCTATACTGCCATTTGAAAGAAGCACCCGGGGTGCGGTGTCCTATATTTAGTGCTCTTACTCTGTTTTATTCCCCCTTCCCCCCTCCACTTTCTTTCCGCGCTCCCAGATAGGATTACTTTAAGAGTAGAGTGCGCGACTGGCTTTGGGACGGACTGATAGGCTTGCCTATTTAGATAGGCCTTGGTGCCCGATTCCATACGGAGACGCTGTCTTTTCTACCAGGGAGTAGGAGGAATCACACAAAAGAAGAGGCTGCAGCTTTTTATGATTTCATTTTATTTCGATTTCGTACTATAATCGAGTAAAGGTGAGACAGTGGCTAAAAGGTTTTCTCAGCGGTTACTTGCATCCGCTCCCGAGTAATATTAAGTTTTCTAAAAATGTACTTTCATATTTCCTTGAGAACCTGGGCGGCTCTTATATGTGCGGTATAAGTAAGTGATGGTGAAAAGTGGACGCGATATAAGCTGAAACAAGAGTCTGCTCGGATCACTAACCACTGTGTCGCGGAGAAATTAGCTAAGTTAGTTAGCCTTCTTGTTCTAGTTGTGTTGGGTTTTATGGCGTAATAACAATGAATTATACCATGTTCCAAACACAGAGCATTTTTCAGTCTGTAATATATATTGTTAATAATGAAAATAGTCGTCGCCTTTAAGAAACTTGAAAACGAGTGTAGGGCGTATGATTTACTCTCTTCCAATAAGAGCTCTCTACTTTTAAAAATGTAAAATTTTCGTATTGAAAAGTAAAATACAATTTTATGAAGCCATTTCTTGCGATCACATTCCACTTTTGCTTGCTTCTTTGTGAACTTGTGAAAGTGTTCTGCACGTACGTGCGACCAATAGAGGCGCGATAAATTGACTTCAAAATGTAGCGGTGAAAGAAATCAATATATATTACAGTGAGGAGGAATTTGCTTGCAAGGAATGCACGCAAACATCACCTTCGGTGTACGCGCATCACACCGCAAGGGGCTGGTAGCTCAGTACATCTGGTTTCGGGAACCGCACCAGCATACTCGTATCTTCCTCCAACACCGACGACGCTTTCTGCAAACAATCTAGCGTCATAACCACTGCCAAAGGCCATACGAGAAAGTTATAGGGCGCTTGTAGAAAGGCATGAGTGCGGAGAAGTTGTCTACAGTTGTTCTTAAACCACAAGCGTTGTAAGCACGGATTTTCAGCATCCCTATCAACGGAGAGCAAGTGTTAATCTTAGTGTGCGCAGCTATATGCCGGAGGTCGCATGTCAGTATCATTTAACACAACTAAGTTACTACTGTTAAACATACGACATATGGCTCAGGGAGTTACTTCATCTTTACAATGAAAGCTACCGTATGGGCAGCTCCTGGGTACCCAACTTAATGTCACTGTCGAAATGCCACTTGTGCGATTCATCATCCTTATCATCGTCCACGACGGGACAACAGGCCTTCCCTCTGATCTGAAATTTGCCCTATCTTCAGCCGGCTAGCGGCCATCGTATCTCAGAAAGTCTCTCAATCACTTCTAGCTTCTGCCGTCTTCTGCTACGCTTTCATCTCTCGGAATGTGCCTTGCTACCCTAACGACCAAAGGTTACCTTCTCTTCGCATCACATATTCATCAAGATATCATCAGCTCGAGTTTGTTCTCAAGCTTAAGCTACTCTCTTGCTGCCACTAGCAGCGTGCAAATTTTTGTGCTCATAGGGAGCTGCATAACTGCACCCGAGCAACGTTCGAATTCTATTATCAATAAAAATTATTTTTCATGAGCATGTGCGATTAACAAGAACGCTTCCCACCTCCTTCCCCTCTCATGACAAATTTTGTGCAAGAGAGTTTCACCGTTAACCAGGTTTGGCCAGAAAGACGGAAAAAGAGGGACATTCGATTGACCACAGGCAAGCATTTGCCGTGTTTCTTAATTTGAGAATTTTGCATACTAATTAAACATTTTTACACGGCAGTTACACGCAGGCTTAAAGTTTAGTGAAAAGTTATAGCTCAAACATCGACAACCACATGGAGACGGCCGTCTCCTTGGGGTTGTCGATGTTTGTGCTATAACTTTTCACTAAGTCAATACGCACCAACTCGCCGCAAAAAAAGTTTTAATGAAGCTTAAACTTGACGCATTGCGACACTTTGCATGCCTGCGAAGGCCGAACAAAAGGGGGAAAATCAACTTTCAGCTGGCCCGGTACTAAAAAAAAGCAAGTTCTTCTTCATTCTTTTCTTGGTGCTACTTCATTCCTTACCCTCCTGTATACTGAAGCGTGCGCATTCAGATTCTCTCTCTTGCGTCTGGACTAGCGCGGAGAACCGCTAGAGAGATCGCATTTGACCTGTTTGCCATTCCAAACTGCAATGCATCAGACTCCCTTCTTTCTGTCTGCCTAGCGCAACTGGGCAAGTGAACGTCTCTGTGGCGCAGAGCGGAGATGGAAAGCAGTGGTGGAAACAAACAAGCAGAACAGCAAGGAAACCTTAGGAAGTTTTTAACGCAGGGCTAGCTCTTCTCGTGACTTTTTGTGCTTTTGGAAGTTGCGACGCAGTTTCTGTTTCAAGAAGCCAACGCAGATAGCAGTCACACGCAAAATAGCTTATCCGCTGACATTTCCAGGTTTTCCCGCTTATTCTTCATACTGAAGTCTTGACTGCGTAAAGGCCACATTGCAAATTGAGTTTACTTCAACGTATTGGAAAAGTGTGCGTAGTAAAAGTTTACTTTCCTTCAATGTATTTTTAAGTTTTTGAGCCAGGAAAAGCATGTGCGTCCTGTTTACTAACGCGGTCGAGCAAAGAAAACGAAGAAAATGTTCACTCGAGTGCGGAACATTTTCAAACACGGGTTCTCTTAGTTCATAGCGCGCAGTAGCTTTTCTTTTTTCTACTTGACTGGAAGTTTGTCCGGCATGAATAAAAGCCTGTTCGAGCTGAGACAGTGTTCTTGCTGTCAGCCTATAAGCAGGGCAGGCCGGGCACTTTATTTTTCTTTATTTTTTTCTGCCTAACCTAAGCTCTATCGTCCTAAAAAACGTCGTCACCATGAACAAAACTATTCAGCCCCCTGCATCCTGCAAAGTAATCTGCATTGTCTAGCCCAGACGCCTTCTTGCTGATAATCATGACTGACGTAGAATCGAAGTTTTTAAGAGCACTTTTATATAAAAGCATTATGACTTGATCACGGCAACTTTGCCAGTTTCTTTTTAGTGCTGCCATTATCTACTCCCCACCATAGTTATTTTAGACCCGGCTCATGCTTCATTTGCAACACCAAAGCTTGATACTCTTAACCGCACGAAATATAAACTGCTGGCGTTAGTGAGAATATGTGTGCCTCGATATTTTTCGTTATTTATTGGAGGCCAAGTTTCCACAACAAAATACGGGTGCGAGCACTGGCGAAGGTTTCTTAAGGTGCGGTGTCGCTCGAGGCGCGTTCGCGTGTGATTAATCTGGCAGCTCTAAATGTGGAGCTGGTTTCTGCTTGTCACTTTGTGTGGGCGCACAAAAACCTTGTGTCTGCGTGTCCGTACTAGACGAGCACAACTTGACGCGGTTCGCTGCACATGCTCGTCATTAACCTGAGTTCATCGACTACACGTCAGCTCTAATCACGCCCGCATTGCAAGTATTTCGTCACGTTGATCACATCTACAACGCTGAACCATTGTATTCACACAAAATATTTCATTACATTTCAGTTCGACATATATGAGCCAATAGATGGAATCAACTACCGAGAGGTATTTCTCAGATTTTTAATTCCAAAAATTTCGTTGTCGAACATTCGGGTTTCGTAGCAGGAGGAAAAGGAAAAGGAAAGGCAGGGAGGTTAACCGGAAGAATAAGCGGTTTGCTACCTTGCATGGGGGGAAAAGTTTGAGGGGATGAAAAGATGAGGAGAAAAGAGAGTAGCAGGAAAATAAAGTCACTATGCAAAGTCAGCAAGCGTTCGGTAAAGTAACATCCTATCGTGCAGGCAAGAAGTTTTAAAGCAGCAATTATATCAGAAACCTGAATGTGCATTTTTCTTAATGTGTGTTTACCACAAATACCATACAAGTGTACTAGAGCGTTTACTGCGTTAATTCGTAGTTACGGAGCGTTCAATGTTGATTAGTACTTGGATGAAGTTAACCTTGCTCATTGATATCTTTAGTTTCACTTGTTTAGTTTATATATACTGTCTACACAAGAGTGTGGTCATTCGTATATTTTATACCAACGGCCAGCTGCACAGAGTTTTTTATTGGATATTGTGCCCCTTCCCCATGTCATCATCATCATGATCATTATCAACATCACAGGTCCTATATACGAAACGGTTGAAGTTCCTATTTCAATAATAAAAATAGAAAACTTATCAGTTTTTCAGTAGGGCGACGTGAAGAAGCGTCGGCTGGAAGGCATGTTTGACACCACTGAAACTTTCGGCCCTCACATTAGCCCCATAATATGCAGCCTAGCGAGTGCAGGCGACAGCGCTAAGCGTTGTATTAGGGTCCAGGACTCTTGACAAAAATTAGAGGGGTCACTTAAACTTCGCCTTAAGGGTACGACGAGATAGTGTAATGGGTTAATTCTGATATGTACAGAAGGTGCTTCTCTACTTTACAATCATAGACCCCTGGGAGTCTTTATACCCTTCCGGGCGCTGTGGTGCAACGGTTAAGCGATGTCACGCTGCCCTGCGATTGCAGGTGCTCCCAGCGGTGGGCCTTGTGAGGTCCAGGTTGCTCTTTCAGAGCAACAGATCATTATTTAACTGCCACCTGCTTCGGTGGGCGGTTTGCTCCCTATCCAGTGGGCAGGCTGTGATGACGCCGCAAGGTCACGTGACCTTTGTGGCACACCTGCCTCTTAGGTTGCTCTCTGGTCTGCCAGAGCCGAAAACGCCAAAGCCAACGCCGGTGCCGACGCTCACAAGGCCAACACAGGATTTTCTGGAGAACGTGGCCTTTTACGCCATCGCGTGAATAGAGCGACACCCCCTCCTGCCGCGTAAGGTCTAAGGCACGAGCGTCCAAATCTCACCTTTGGCACTTGTAGCGCACGCCCAGCGTGACTTGACCATCACTTCAACTGGGACATATTAAACGCATTAAGGTACGCCGTAAGTCGGGAGCGTGTACAGTGTCACTCAGAACGTGTTTCCTTTGCGGCTCAAGCGGATTCGATAGCAAGATTTGAGTAGGGCATTCGATTTTCCGGAGCGCCGCCTCGCAGAACAGGGCGCCTTTACTGCCAGAGCTGCGTGAGGACATACCGTGGGCTCTTAATGCGGCGTCTGTGTTGCAATATTTCAATGCCTACAGTTAAGCCTAAATAGAAAGTTGCATGAGAAGTATTGATGCAGCAGTGGCGCTGCCCACTCATACCTGCATCCAAAACGATGACCCGGTCAAATGTTTAGGGGAATCTCCCAACGTGGATTATATTTGCAATAAAGAAGTAATTACTGGCTGCGCTTGGGTGGATGCTAAATGAATAATTACTTCCTTATTACGAAATGATGACCCGAACGTATATTGTTGGTCCCGGATGTAGGCGATCAGGATAGAACCGACGACACAAGAAGTCTGCTATCCCATCATGACGCGAAGAATACGTGCACAGAAATTTATGCTTGAGGTCTGGTTTTTTCCCGCCATTATTTTAGTACTGCTAGGGTGATGTTGCAGTTATGGACGATTATTTCTCCAAAGCAATAAAGAATCGAATAGAACTTTTCTGCCGGGTTGAGTGGTAATTTTGCATTTAACGTTGACATCAGGTGCGCATTTCCCGCTGTTAAGAATAGCTTATGTGCCCAGATCTTGACGCAAGCGTTTAGCGCTAATTATGTAACTAATCCTGTTTAGCAATGCGATGTTTCCTGCCGCATTAGGGTTCAGCACCGGTTTATACACACAAGAATGAACTCACTCATTGACAACGTCAACTAAGCAATTCAATTTTAAGATTGCCTGTAAAGCGGTCTGCGCTACATATGTTATATTAATGAGGTGAAGCAAATTAGTCTTTGGAAGGAGCCAAGAAATCGTTGAAAGTGGATGTCGAAGGCGTCTCACCACCGGTAGTAACACGCTGGCGTTATAACGAACGAGAAGCAGAAGAAATTTGCAGGAGCACAGCACCCGCCACCCTTCACCGCAAGAAAAGAGTTTGCATTGCGAAGAAAACTACACGACAAGAAACTATTTGCTGGAGCAAAGTCTCCAACTTATTCCCGAAGCACGTTAAAAAAAAAGTGGACGCGCGCATAAATGAAAATATGACTTGCGTCCGTATCTTTGGATTTAAAAATCCGAGGAACTCTATCTGATTGATGTGAAAGGGGGAAAACCAGGTTAAAAATTTGTCGATAGCCTCTTTTTTATAATAGATGTCTCGAACCATGGTGTCAACGCAGAAATCTAAAAAACTGGGGTGATCTTCAATCCTGACGGCCTTCGGTTTCGTTCTGTAATATTGAACCATAAAACCAATTTCTATCAGAAATTAATACTTAATGTAAGCAATTATAATTATTTTAACTGCACTCTATCACGCATGCAATGTCCGCCTTGTCATACAACCCCCCCTGCTAAGATCGAACCAATGCACTTTTCGCAGGTTTTGAAGGAAATATGTGGATATATAAGTAAACATGACAGGAATAAAACAGGAAATTTCAGCGAACAGCTGGCGCTTTTCTTAGGTTTTCCGCCTCGTCGTCTACGGGTCAATTGAGCTTGAAGAGAGGAGGCGGCGACTGATATGCTCCATCATGGGCTGTCATGGTCGTCGACTGGCCAGACACGGGCGGAACCTTCGCCCCCTGTCATACCTGACGTTCATGGGCATCAACGGCTTTCATTTGATGGCGATGCTCGGGTTGGTCGCATCGAAGAACAACCGCACTTTCGGCTGCGCGCACAGCAGTGCCTTGCCAGATATGCGCCGCTATCTTTACCGCTCTTGAGCTTCGCAATCGAAATATACATATTTTCAAATTCTGCGGTACGTAGAAGAGCACCATGAACGGCTAGAGGTTCGGTCAGCCCTAGAACCCAAAAAGATGGCAGTTGTCGTCATCGAGAATCAGCAGCGGCATGGCCAGCCAATAAGCTCAGTTACGAACAAACGGTTTGTTCCCGCTGGGCCAGGCAGTAGTGATAAATCGCATGTGCAAATAGTCGTTGTTGATTCGCTGTATTCGCTTCCGTATAGTTGAAGTTTTAGAATTCCTGTTGTGAAGTTCTTTCTGCGGGTTAGAAAACAGCCAATCTAGCCAAGTAGCGCTTTGAACAAATTTTAAAATAACGTGCCATTAAGACCGACTTAAGCCTTCCATTCAGACTCATGAGCATAATCTGTAAATGTCTAGACTTTTCGGCTAATTAGTAGATAAACTGTTTTCTAGGTTTGGATCGCTAAACGAATGAAAGGTTGCCAGATAGTCTTTTGTTTTCGTGTAGAATTAAGCTTAAGGCGGCATTCGTTCAAACGAATGAACAGCCGGAATGAACGGCTCCTCGAAGCATGCATCCTCAAGTGTGATGCAAAGTTTAATTTCCGGCTTTAAGTACCCAGCGCATGTGTTATTTTATCCTCACTCCAGATCTCTTCTCCAGGCTGTCGTTTACATTCAAGTTTTTTTAGGGCCTCGCCCGTTCAACTCCTTGTTCAGGGCTCGCCTGTTGTACTCACGTCAGCGTCCTGCTTAGTAATTCGAAAATTGTTCGCCACATTTGCATTCCAGGCGTTGCTTAGGAAATGCGCATCCCCAAACTTTTTGAAGAGCTTCAGAAAATAGACGCAGCCCTGGTCTCTTGCCTGCCAATTTTCTCCACTTTTTTTCTCTATCAGAACGTGTGCCGGGAAAGAGATTAGCATAACAACCAACCTTTCTTCAGGCGTCTCGAAGGACAGCATAGCTGCATAATTCCTAGGCGCGAACTGCCGCAGAGGTGTTTGGCAAGCACAACACCCAAAGTTGTTGCACGACGCAATCTCAAAAGCCTGAACGGCAATAAAGGAAGTGGTCACAACTTCGACCTCATGGCTGACGAATTCGCTTATTTAGACAGGAACACTTGACCAGACTGCTTTAACATCTGAAAGGAAATGCAACAGAATTTGAGTAATATTTTCCCAGGCCGAACCAACTACTTTGTGTTTTTCTAAAGAAGTATTTTCGTTCTAAAATTTCGACACATTGTTCTTTTTTTTCCTTGAAACTGCGTCAACAAAATTTTCGCAGCAAAAATAGGCGCACAGTATCCATTCAAATAATTTGCTGCAGAAAAAAAAATGTGTAAACGTCTGCCATGACGGTTTTAGTTCGTGCGTTTTAACGACCCTCGGGAAGCTTTGCCAGTTTGCCCTTTTCAGGACAACAGGATAGTCACACTTGTAAATTTTATTATCCAGTGTTAATCGCAAGAAAAATTATAACTAATGGTTAATTCCGTGATGAGGACAAAATGAATAAAAACAAAATAGTTCGTTAAATGATAGTGATTTTCAGAAATTCTGAATTAATTAGCACAATGACGTTCAGCATAGTTGTGATATCACGCTGCAAAGAAAAGGTCGACGCTACCTGTTCCAGAAAATAAAAGTTGCTGTAAAGCCTACTTCAGAGATGTTTTCTCCAACCCTTTGGCATCTCCGGGATAGCTGCTGAAGCAACGCTGTTATGCCACTCGGTCTAATGACGGAGGCCGGTAATCACTTTCGGCATTGAATAAGATGAAACTGCGATGTATCAATGTTTATTGATTGTGGATAAAGCTACAGCTTTTTTTTGAGGTCTGATGAAAGACGCCTTTATTCTGCCTTTTATGCAGGCACTTGGAATAATGACAGGACACGTTTCGCTTTGAAAACTGCTGCAGACAACAAGGAGCGGTAAGGGATCCATATGAAGAAGACTACCACAAGCTTGTTTTACCACACTTGTTAGGAGAACTTCTCCCGAAGCACAATTTACCAGCTTGCGGGGCAGGTCATCGTTATTAACCTCAATCTATTCTCTGTTCACATCAGCTATTTCTGAGGACGCCTTAATGCATAGACCCTGTTCTTGCACCCGCTAATGATTACATTCGGCTTCCCGTGCTCTGATTTCTATTGACTGAGCCATGGCTTCGCTCTTCTTCGGTCCTTGGCTCACCGCAAACCGAGGGTCGATAAAAGAGCCTTTGCTCCTGATTTTGTATGGTAAGTGCACAAGATTCATTAATCAGGCGGGCGCCGGCAGACTCCTTTACACGTAAAAAAGAAGAAAAATGACACAGTTGGTACAATACCAAAAGCAGAGCGCTGGTTGCCGATCCAGGCGTCGTCAGTATACGCTAGTAAGTCACTAGAAGCTCAATCCACGATAGACCGGCGCATCACGGAACCCCGCCATCCGTCATCATATCGACGCTCTTGACTCCACCGCACATGAAGCACAAGCGATCGTCAAATCTACATTCACCACCTTCACCAAATTAACGCCATCGCAGTGCGCACGAACAGCCAAAACGCCTTCGCCACCATCCTACTATCAAGACTTATCCACGAAAATTCAGGCACCTGTCGTCCCAGCCCCCACACGTCCAAGTCCTTGTAGAATGGGTCCTCTGTTCCCACGTAATGGAAAGGAACGAAGAGGATTACAGTTCTAGGGATAAACCCTACGTACGCCACGAATACAGAAGCCAGAGACTCAAATAACTATGTCACTCCCGCCTCCTTATTTCTTCGGCTTCCTCAGAGCTCATTGACCGCAAGTCTACTTGCATCAGACGAGCGCAAACTAATTCTAAACCTTGTGGCCTGTACAAGCGCCACATACTCAATTGACCTGGCCACCGTCGCTGTCAGATATGCGGCACGTACATTGAAAATACATACACACACATTTTGGTCATGTCCAAGCGGCAGAAAGCCACGCCACTACCTTCCAAGAAAATTCCTCTCTCTTTTCTCCGCATTACAGTAGCCTAATCCCGAGACGGCGAGCTGTGCCGCTCCTGCAGTGCTCCTCCCAACGCCATGGATCCTTCTGGTGGCCCAGGTGCCACTTTTAGTGTGCTTCAAATCCTATTTTTTGTCGGTACATCAAGAAGTCGGCTGAATTTCCGGAACAGCACGACAGAGTGTTGTCATTAGTGTCATTACTGAAAAGTAAACTTCTTTAAGCTAGCTTGTTTTTTAGTATAATTCACTGACCGCTACCTTGTATGGCGAAGCTACGGAAACCCTGTACAGCTAATCAGAGGTAAGAACGCGCGCTCTGTCTTTATATAGATGAAAACTGGATCTACTGCAGTGTCTACTCTCGTATGAAATTCTTGAAGCCCATGCATACAGCGAAACCATGGTGAAACGAGTCTCCCATTGAGATTAGACAAATGTCCGGCTAGTTTCTGGCATCAGGCGCAGACGGCGACTGCTTTCTTGGCTCACTTTGAATGCATATATGCTCTTAGACCTGTGCTCTTAGACACGCGCTCGGGATACTTTCCAGGCCATTTGATTTTTTCTGTTTTCTTTACATTTTTTAAGCAGGGATGGACTCTCATTAGACATATGGTTGTATATATTGCTGCTATCCCTCTGCACATGCCACTGATAATAACCTTGCATTAGGAAACAGTGATTGTGATATTTTAGGGATTTAGGGCTCTGCTCAACGCTTCTCGTTCGCAGCATAGCGAGCCGGTTTAAAAATTCAAGTCAAGGCTGCGAAAATGTAACGTAAAATTTGGCGACAGCTGGAGCACAACAGGAATGTAATAAGGTTGGCAGTACAAAACAGTTCTTGCAAAGTAGAGTGGCAAGCTGATGTAGTTGTTGTGAGGTAGTTGCGGAACAAAGGAATCAAGTACAAGATGTCGAAATCGAGAGCTACACAGCCTGGTTAACATATGTTGTGCAGTACTCGGTCTTTAACGTGCAACAGTGCCGATGAGATGCCCTCATTGCATACAGTATACAGAGTATACACAAGACAGAAATAGCTGCACTGTGGCGAGCGTCCTTCAAATTCTGCTCAGACTCGCTAATAAAGCATGAATTCCAGAGAATCGCTCTCCAAATGAACCTTCCACTAAGAGCCGGGGAGTGGACAAGCAAAAGAAACAAAAATTATTTATTCTCTAATTGCAGCTTCCTTTCATTCCGGAGACATTAATCAGCCAACCGCATAAAAAAATCAAAACCAGCGAAGCTTTATTTAGAAAAAAAATACATTCACCATTGGGTTCTGCGCTGTGCGCATCAGTTACTGTTTCCAGCCCAGCGTGGTAACGCAAGCAACCTCTGTGAGCCAAAGGATTGTCGTATAGAGCGCCTCCAGCAACAGAGGAGTGGATTTCCTGGCTATTTACGCAGGAAGAAAAAGGTGTGGGGCGGGAGCCACAATCTTCAGTTCCATCGACGCCGAGCCGCTCTAAATAGAGAGGTAACGGCAACTGGCATCGAGTAGCCTGTGAGGCTCCCGCAGGGGCTGCGAATTTAGAGGCCTAGTAGATGTGCGTCTGATCGTAACCGGCATGTGTTTTCATTCGCAGCAACTGGATCAAGTGATGAAACTGCGCAGTTACCGGACAAGCGATAAGGCTGTGCTATAAGGCGGGGTTGCTATATCATTCCGTTCCGGTGGGATGCGTGCCGGTGGGATGCGTGGAGTGGTAGAAAAGCGGGAGTGCGACACGCCGGGGAAGGAAAAGGGATGTGATTGGGGACGATTGAAACAAAAGAGAAGTGTGAATATTTACAAGCGCACCACTAGAGTGCCAGATTGTAGCTGACAGCGGAGGCCCGCACTGCTCTAAAACATAGGAAGGCCTGAATTAGAGCAGTGAGGCACTGACAGCATGCCGCAGGAGCAAGTTAAAAAGGGTGAACGAACGCAAGTTATTTTCAGTTTTAACGCGATAATGTTAAAGGTGCACTAAAGAGGATTCTGAGGAATCTGCTCAGGGCCCTCAACAGCGTTTAAGTTTGAATAGCTTTTATGTCAGGTGTATGACGCCACTACGCCGTCCGGGGTGATTCAGTAGCGACCGTGTTCTGATCAACACAGGTTCTAGGGTTCCTTATCTATAGCCGTGGCGGAAGAATTTTGATGCAAGTTAAGTGCAACGACAAAAAAAACCAAGTAGGCTGAGTAGATAGCCGACGGTGGTAGAAAATTATACGGAGGCTTTGAACCATAGACATTACTTTTCTGGTCTTTTCAGTATGCATAAATAGTATTAGGTAACACAGAAGTATCCATGCGTCTGAAAAAGCAACTTTGTTCAGAATTAAAAAGAAATTCAGAGGTAGGAGCAGTCAAACAAGAAGCACTTCATGCTCAAGGAGCTCATTATTTCTACCTTAGCATTTAGCTTTAAAACACAATACAATTATAATACGCACAGAGATAAACGAAGTGAAAACTATGCTCCTTACGCACAATCCAGGAGTTATCAATAAATGCGTGGTCATAGATTCCTGCCTCTCATATTGCATCCGCCTGCACACCCGTGAGAAGCTCCTTGTTCTGAAGTGCATCCAAAGGTCCGGAGTTGTAAACTCGGCTCGGTGATTGAGAGAGCACGCTGTATTTATTTTTCATTCCCCAGCGGAGCGCGGTATCAGATCCTTCGTTAATTGAATCGGGAATCTGCGTCCTCGGGGTGTTTATTCTCAATAATCCATCGGTCCGTGCTCGTTCGAAGGACCTTCCTTTCGGACTCTCATTAGTACCGCTGCACGCGGGGCTTAAGGAAGAGAGTCCGTACGTAATTGGAACCGTTGTGCACAGGACGCAAGGTACGTGCACAGGCAGCTGTGGCCCGGAAGCCGCTCTTCCGTTTCCGGATGACGGCGACGGCGGTGACAGGCAACAAAGCTCCGGAGACAACCGCTTCCGTTGCGCTGACCTGGCACGCTGGCCGACCAGCGACCCTGCCAGTGGGAAGATGTGTCCTCATTCTTAACCGATCTCGTTATCGCGTCGATACGTTGGGGTATCAAGTGCTATAATATATTATTGTCTGTGGTGTTACTCCTTGCTAGAACTTTAAAGAAAACTAGGAATAAAGCATGCTTCAGAGGCGTAGTTTTTCCCAATATGCTAACTTACCCTTCATTATCATCATCAGCCTGACTACACCCACTGCCGGGCAAAGGCCTGTCTCATGTTTCTCCAATTAACCCTGTCCTTTGCCAGCTGCTGCGCACACCGTATGTCCGCAAACTCTTTAATTTCATCCTCCCACCCAACTATCTGCCGACTCCTGCTACGCTTCCCTTGTCTTGGAATCCACTCCGTTGCCCTTAATGACAAGCGGTTATCTTGCCTTCGCATTGCATGCCTTGCCAGACCCCATTTATTTCTCTTGATTTACACTAGAATGTCATTAACCCGCGTTTGTTCCCTCACCCACTCTGCCCGCTTCACGCACTAATAATTTTTTGTTTGGTTCTGTCGCTCCTCGAACATTCTAATAAAAACTCTTCCCACATTTCTGGAATCCCTGTATCAAATTTTCATTTCTCGTCGCTGCTCGGATAGAAATGACAGCTGACCTGAAAAATAGGAAATTGATTCATTACTGAGCCGCGGCAATAGCTATGTAAAGAAGATATAGGCTGCTTGTTTTCTAAGGCTCATAAAATTTTAGTTTCTTTGGGATCCACATGAAACGGCTGCAGTGTTCCAGTACTTCACTGATCAATATATTAAGTGTGATCTGGGGTTTATTTAAGGGACTTGTTGCGAAAACGCTGCGCCGATGTATCTGCGTTGCAGCCCTCTTATGTCATGGCGTATTCTCTGACGCCGGTATGTTCCATTAAATATGCCAGGCCGTGACTTCAGGCCACGAATAACGAGTGTGCCGCAGTTGGGTTTTAGACGCTCAACGTACACAGTTTCACACCGGCGGCGACAACGGTGCTGGAGGTTTGCTGAAGAACACGGTAAACTCCACTGAAGTGGGTATCTCTACTGAAAAATGTATATGGGTTTAAGTGAATCAGCAAATAGGATTATGGCACATTTGGTTTGGCTTTATAGGATGGACGTCACAAAGCGGCTCAGTCTATGAGGGACGCCGTAGTGGAGGGCTCCGGATAATTTCGACCATCTGGAGTTCTTAACGAGCACTAACAACGCACAGTACACGGACCTCCCACATTTTTCCTCCATCGAAGTGCTACCGTAGCGGGCGGGTTCGAACCCACGACTTGCATGCACTGTGTAATGTAAGTGCACGGTAATTAACCACGGGTAATCGAAGTTATACGGAGCCCTCCACTAAGGAGTCTCTCAAAGTCTGAATCGCTTTGAACGCTTCATCCTATAATGTTAAACGAAATGTGCCATAATCCTATTCGTCGACCTAATCAAACCTGTACACATTTTTCAATAGGGTACGACAGGGCGAGGTTGGTGGGGTTACGGCTGTGTGTTTGGTGCCGCTGGTGCAGAGTGGGGAGCAAGCGGAGTAGAATTTGGCATTTTGCGGAGTGAGCTTGAGCTTTGCAAAGGAGGTTACTCTCAGAGGCGTCAGGGACATACTCCGTACGCATGCCGAGGGCTGCGTACGGAGGCCCACGAAGCATAGGCGGGCCGCGTCGCTCTCCGGTTCCGTTTCTTTGTGTGGAACATTTATTAGTCGCCAGTGCTCGTTCCCGAAAGCCTGCAGCGACGCAAAGGAACCTATAGCTGCGTAGTTGGTTGCCCGAAAACTCCCCAGAACCCGCTCCTGCGAACGTCCTGTGCCTGCACTCATGAACAGCGGCGCCAGGAGATAGCGGCTGTTCGGCGAGTAAAATTAAATTTGCGTCAAGTTTGATTTTAATCGTGGTGTGCTATGCACCTTTCTTGCTTTTACGTCCCTCTTCACATTTAGGGATCGTTTTCAAGTGGGATCACCAATAACTAGCAAGGTGCCAAACAGGCGCGCTGTTTGTGAACATGACATGCCTTCCTCATTTAGCTGAAATTGCGCTTGAAAAAACAAACAAAAAACTTGGTTCGGAAAGTTTAGCCAGAGGACGCAAAACGAATTTATGAGCGGCTGACTACTTCTGCATGTTTCTGGGACAAGGCTACCGAGAAGCACGTGACGGCTTTACACACAAGACCGCGTACCCCGCCTCTAGAAGAACTGGCTGTCGCTCCACCTTAAAGTTGAGCCGAAATGCGTCCAGTCATTTTAAAATTGTTTATGGACAAGTGCTTCCGCTATATGCATGTTGATAATTTACCACAATGGCTGCGTTGTTTGATGCACCTGCATTTGTGAGCACTATACGCTTCCCCTCGCGTAAGAGCTTTGCCTGTAAGCCTGTAAGCGCTTTGTAGCACGGCTCGATGGTGTTTCAATGAGCCTCAGATTTAGAGTCATGGTGACTGTAGCCATGGCACATTCTCATGCTGTCTCGATAGTGTTTTACACTCCCTGCTCAGTTTCGCAAACTTTACACAGCTTCATTTGCTGTGTCAATGCTTGGGACGCTATTCATTATGTTGGTGCATAAGATGGGACGAATCAGACCGGACTGGGCAAGATTTTTCAAGCCTTACATTGTAATTAAGTATACTTATAATGTCAGCCTAAGCAACAGGGTACGAATGTGCACGCCCTTTAAATAAAAACATAAAGAAATGACCTGCCGTGCTTAGTCGGGAGCTTTTTCAGCAGTGCGTGTTGTCATATAATCTCACTCGCTTCTCCCGACAATAGATTGCATCCGCTCCACTCTTCTAACGAATGAACACGTGAAGTAAATGCACGGCATGCAGGAGGGGATCAGGCGAACAAATGAAAGAAAATTTTCTTCGGAGACCATTGTGTGCCTTTTCATGAAAATAGTCATATTATTCACGAGCGACTAATATATTTTTGTTAGAATTGTAATATTTATCTTTTCACGTTAATTACAGTCCCCAAGCTACGCAGGCAAAGGCCAGCGTCATTTGTGCTAAAATAATTGTGACCGTCTACCAACGTTCATTCATAAGACCTAGTCGTGCGCGTGAAAGCAAAGCTAGTAGTTCAGGCACAAATGCGTTGTGACCAACCACGAATATCGGCAGTTAATTTCGCATGCGAATATTAAGTGCATTAGTTTTTCTCGGCTTTATTATCGCTGGCCTTTCACAAGCCCTCACCTGTGACAGTAAATCGAAAGTCTGACGCCACTGCCTCAACTTCAAAAATCATCACTTACAATGTGAACAAGGCAAAATAGCCTGCGTGGTAAACAAATGAGAAAAGATTATTGATTGCAAAAACACCTGTCGGAATCAGTCCACCAAAAAAAAAACAACGAAGGCAGCATAGTATAATCAGCTCCTCGTCTTAGCAACGGTCGGCGAAGCTAGTCTGCGACAAATGCTTATTGCATATGGACAAAATATTGTCCTTGTGAGGTAGGTGTAACGTCGAGTACATGTCCACTCTTATGCAGTGGGATTTCCTTGTGCATGCGTTGGGCGCAAAATTATCTGTACAGGACGCGCACCAGAGAAAATCACCCGCACGTACCTCGGCCGTGCTTGCAGCGGCTATGGTTCAAACGGCTGCCGCTTGGGTAACTTCAGTGGCACAGACGATGGACGCAGCGTATAGCGACCTGTGAATGGCGTCAACGTATATGGCGAGCATATTTCCCTGAGGGTCCGGTTGAAGCACTCAGTAATTCCACTAATCTGAGGGTTGTTGAGATGATGGTTTGAAACTTGAAAGACGACGACGACGACGACATCATCATCATCATCATCATCATCATCATCATCATCATCATCATCATCATCATCATCATCATCATCATCATCATCATCACACAACATCAACAACATCAACAACAACAACAACAACAACAACAACAACAACAACAACAACAACAACAACAACAACGACGACGACGACGACGACGACGACGACGACGACACACACACACACACACAACAACAACAACAACAACAACAACAACACACAACAACAACAACAACAACAACAACAACAACAACAACAACAACTAGAGGATCGGTGAAAGCCCCGAGTGGTAAAGAAGGCATAACCTTGTAACGGACTCTGCGAGCATCTGCCGAGGGAACGGAATTTATAATCAATATAAACTTAACTGAGGAAAAAAAAGCTCAAACACTGAGGTGAAAAGCAAAGCAGAAACAAACGCATTGGTAGCGAAAGCAACACAGCGGGCTCTGAGCCTCAGGAAAAGAAATTTAATGTTTTATTTAAGGCAAAACTATTCTTGAGCATATTCTTCCTTTTTGGTAAATCATTCTTGCGAGGATTAAAGAGACAACACTCTACAGTCAGCGAGAACTACTTAGAACTGGCGGTCACATTTTATTGTTCCGCAATTGCCAGATGAACGCTTAAGATCGGCGCCAGTGGCGAAAGTGAGAGCATGCATCCAGCCAACTTGCGTCAGCTCCGAAGCAAATAAAACAAGAGAAAGTGCCTGAAAAACAAATCCACACGAACAAATAACAGGCAGTCTACCTCCCTGTCACGGGGGCACATTTTGCTGACAAAGTGGCCAAGGAACGGAACTGCAGACGCTTTGCTTTACTTGGTGACGCACGTATCTCCGGCCCGGAAGCTGAAGGAAGAGGATGCGGAAACGCAGACATGGCTTTACTTGTGCCAAAAAAGCCTCCGTTGCTGCAGAAAATTGGTTGTAGGCGGATATAAACGCAGAATCAACCAAAATAGAAGAATTGCGGCTAATCTAGTTCTGGAGGATTTCCGGTCAACGCTGTTCCGTTTTGGCTATTGCTAGCTTTTTATCAGACGTTTGTTTACCCCTGTTCCACCTGTTCCAGCAAACTGCGATGTCAGGAAAATCCATTCGCAGATTGCAATGTGCAACAACGTTCACTCTAAATGATGTCGTTGTTAATTTTCGGTAATTAGCGTTTCGTTCACTGCTCGCACTTTATTCAATTACTCTCATTTTGGCCACTCCTCGCTCTCACACTATTATTTGTACCTACTTTCACTTCCACTGCTTAATGCTGGCGACCCGGCAAAAATAATTTTTACTTTTGTCCATATACCGACAAGGTTTGATTTTAAAACTCTCTGATTTAATGAGGCACATCAGAACTACTGCTGCTTTTTACGTGTAAAAAGAAGTTTCAAAAATATACGAGCATAAAAGTGTTATTTTTCTGTTTTATCAACGAAGCATGCAAACTTGTACCAACTACGAACTTGTGAGGCTGGATTAGCAGATACCGTGTATATAATAAATACATACCCAGATGTACTTGTGCTACTGCAGTCAATAAATAGCTAGACATCATTCAAAACCATGATTCGTGCAGTGGTTGTCTTATAATATCCTTTTGTATATTCCTGGTTAGTTATTTTGCTATCTGTTCCTAGAAGCAAGAGCACAACATTTAGATAATTTTTATTGTCAATTTTTGCTTAAAATTCAGTGCAAACATTTTCCAATCTTTTCCTCAGTTTTGGTTTTGTGGTAATTTCTCTATGTTGGACGATTATGTGTGAATTCTTTCAGAAATGTTGCTTTTATTGTGGTACACTTGTTCGGCATAATTCTAGCAATATAATATTGCTCTGTCGCCATCTTCGTGTTGGGTGAGGCCTTCGTCGGGTGAGGGCATCTCACTTTCTATGATCTGTCTGCCAGTTTGCAAAAGTATCAAAACACGTTTCATTTTACATTATTTCAATTTGTTGATTCCATTACAATCAAGCACCTAGCCCGAAGTACGTATATGCGCCTCTCAAATGAAGTAAGGAAAACAAATGCAAGCTTTGCCGGCGGCTGCGAGTCGATAGATCGAAGTCATTGTATCCTGCGCATGTCCCCGCATAGCTTGAAAATGAGCAGACGTATTAGTCGAAATCAGCACGTAGAAAACGCAAAAGAAATTTGGTTTCCGCATTTGTTCTTGCTTTGTGGAGAACTTTTCTCACAAGAAAGTGGTGAGTCTTGGCTGTGAGTATGATTTATTACACCCTTTTGGAAGCATCATCATCAGTGTCAACGAAACAGCTAGTGGCGCAAGCAGCAATAGTGTCATATCTATCTCGACAGTGAATGATGAACAGAAAGCAAACAACGAACTTTTTTTCAGAATGGTGGTTATTATTAAGTGGATGACTCAGGATGGTTAAAGGGTGGCGTCAAAATGTTCCATTTATGATGACTCAAAACGGGCATAAACTGGCCCAAAAGCGACCGAATTCCTGTGTAGCCACAAAATAAATTTACTCTCCCTACGCAAAGAAGCAAAGAAAACTGAGACTGAAGAGACAGGACAAACAAGTGGTCGTGATAAATTGTGAACTAAAATCAATCTGTCATCGGGGCACACTGCACTTTACGATCACAAATAGAATGAAATAACCAGTTTTTCACTCGATTCAAAGCATTATATCTACAAGGCTTTCAGGAAACTCACATGCGGCCACAACCAACCGCCACTCGGGTAACATCGATATTTCTTCATTTTCCCGCGCTTCCATGGCCATTCGGTCAGCTCGAGCGCATCAGCGAAATTCTCGCAGTTGCGGAAACCTCTGCTGCTTGCCAAACTGTCACGTAAAGTGACAAATGCCTTCCTGCTTCTCGGGGTGCTCGCAGGCTCGCTTCTTACAGCGCTTCCGAACGCTCCCGTGGCATTATATCCTCCTAGTAAATTGAGATTTGCGCGAAATTTATCGTCCTTTTCCTAGCGTGCGGTTCTTCCTGTAAGGCTGACAGGCCGTCGACTGCTGCTAGGAACGGGTTGTAATGTTATCGTTTCACACACTTTGCACATTCGCGAGGATTGCACCTTCGCACGTGAGGGTGGGTGGTACATAAATCTTGCCGTCGCTAAGGCGGTGGTGCTCGATAATGGGCTAATGGTGAAGCACTTAAGTTGTATTACCCCAAGAAGTTACAAATAAAACAGGACTAAATAATAGAAGGTTGTTTTGCAGTGCCAACCCCCCCCCCCCCCCCCAAAAAAAAAAATCGTCAAGACAATCACGAAACATGATGCGAGAAAGCTTTGATAGCAGTTGGATTTCACCTTGATGATTATACTTCAGTATTTTTTGTTCTAATGAATGTTTTTGCTGCCTGGGGGGATGGGGGTCGGGTAGGAATATGGGTCGAGAGTGGAGTTCGGAGGGTTGTACAGTGCGGAGGTGGCTGTGTCGGGGGTTCTGGAATGAAGCCGATTTTATCACTGCGTGTTTGAATTTAATTTCACCGCCAAATTTTTGTTCCGTTGCTGCGTAGTCGTCTAGTGGGTGTAGATAGGTAGATTGGTGGTGGCTTAAGGCACATGTCTGTGAGAAGGTGAACCAAAGGTGGCGGTGGCTAGGTGGGCATCAACCTACAGCTAGCGGGTGTGATGGGGAGGTGGATTGACGTTGGGGCTTCTGAATGGTAGAGGCTTCACGCGGATAACTCTGGTATTTTAGTCGAGTGCCCCTATCAGTATTGGCTCAGTAAAACTGGCTATCAGTGAAACCCGCATAGTGCACGCAAGATGCAGGGCGAGAGGGCAATTAAGACTTCCTCTGTTTCGTGTTATCTTCGTCCACATTGCATGGGCACAGTGAAACGTACCCATAACACATCGCGTGGAAATGACGTCACGAATTAAGGAAGAAATTCAATGAAGGCCCCGGAAAGCTTGATACAGAAGTCCACATTTTGGGCTACAAAGTTAGCACAGTGAAACGGGAACAAGGAATGCACGAACACACGCACACGCAACGAAAGAAGGAAAGGAGATTATCTAAAGAGGGACAGGGGAGTACAGGTATAAGGTGCTCGCATAAATGCAGCCGATACGATTGCCTTAGCAACAGCTGTTTGGCAATGGGTGGGACAGACGTGTGCCCAGAATAACCTGTAAGGAAGAAATATCGCCTCTAAAAAAAGAATATTGCATTGAAAACATCAAAAGAAATGGCCAAAGCGGGACAGAGAAGGTCATTAAAGAAAGTGCTCGCTGCTAGAGCATGCTTGTGGCCTTAGTATATCCTGGACAGGAGCCGGAAACAGACAACCAAAGAATTAAAACAAGAAGATGTATGCAACGATGCAGAAACACGAGACGAGTGCTTGCATGCACGGCAAGACAGCCTCGATCGCTGGCTTGCGGGCAGTGTCTGTCGTTATCTGGCGACTTTTGTAGAGAGACCCAGAGGCGATCGGAAGAAAAGGAGATCGGGTAACTACGACTGCAAAACCTGCTCTGGTGGGACATAGTAGCGTGAAGACGAGTCTTTACGTGATCGCTTCGTCGCTGAAAAAGCTAAATACACAAAAAAACCTCAATCCAGCTCGTTTGGGCAACGCGATGAAAATGCGTGAGCGGTCGCCGTTTCTTTTCAATTTCTTTTATTTTTCGTTCTTGTCATCTTATTTTAACGCACAGACAACGGTCATCCTTTGCTTTACATTCATAGATCCCTGGGAGTCATGATGCCACTTTTGATTCACTGGTGCAGCCGTTAAGACGATGCGCCACTGCCCTGCGATGGCAGGTGCTTCCAGCGGTGGGGCTTGTGCGACCCACGTTCGTTTCTCTTCCCGAGCAGCCTCTCGCGACCAATCAATAATTGCCACCTGCCACATGCCACGAAGGGCAGTTTGCTCGCAATCCGGTTGGCAGGTTGTGATGACGCCACGAAGTTATGAGTCCTATTTGGCACACCTGCCTCCAAGGTTGCTTCTCTGGGGGTTTTTCGTGGATTTTTCGCGCACGGTCAACGACGCCGACGCCGGATTTTCTGCGACATGCGCTCCTTAACGCTATCGCCTTATTAAGAGCATGAACATATTAACAGTCGCAGTACGCGTGGACAGGCAGGCGCTGTTATAGACTGTGAATCATACTCGTGAAATATTACTGCCTGTACTTTCTGAAAACATGCATGCTGTTATTACCCCTCAAGCTATCTCCGACCACTTACTTATACTGTTCATTGTCAGTGGCAACTAAACCTAGGCCTCCATTAGTATGCTCGATTTCATGCCCGTCATTTTCGGATACAAGATCCGCACATAACTTCATCTGCATGTAATGTACGCGACACCAATCCTAAACTTTAATTGACGTCCGACGTTAGGCTTAGCCGGAGGAGACATGTCCCCTCCAATGATCACGCATCAAAATACAAAGGGCTATCCACCAGTCGTAGACAAAAGTGACGGACGTTTGCTATGGACTACATATTCAATAGAAGCAAGGTGTAACGGTGAGACGACAGATGCAAGAAACAAAGAACGAGCATGTGGTAGGCTACCTCTGAATGTCAACGCGTTTTCACCAACGCCAATGCGTTTGCCCATTTTCGTCTTAGCCAGGAAGAAAATAAAAATAAATAAAAGGTGAGCAATAGATAAACGCGGATATCGTCGAGGGCATTTTTTATGGAGCGTGTGAATCGGGCTGATGGCTTTGCTCTGGTGCTACACCTTCGCGAAGAACAAGCTTCAGTGAAAGCAAGATGTAGCGCTATGGTAGCGCCTTGTCCGTAGGGTAAGAGTATGTTATTGATTGAGCATATAATTCGTTCTTTTTCACAGCGCAATAGTTTTCGAAGCTTGTAACAATCAGCGGCCACTGCGCAATTTTATTGTTGGCGTCTTTCTTACACTTCGATTACAGGGCGGTGAGAAATTGATATATATATATATATATATATATATGTATATATATATATATATATATATATATATATATATATATATATATATATATATATATATATATATATATATTGCCGCGAATATTTGCAGTGTTTGTTCGTTTTTCAAATCTGCCGCGACACCACCTTATCGCTTTGTTTGCGACGCAAGACGCGACTAGATTTATCTCGATTGATCGCAGCCAGGCAAAGCTGATTCTACGTTGTTCCGGAATGTTCTAGTAACTTTGCGCCCTTTATCTCGAATGTTCGCTATCAGCTTTAAATTGAGCACGGCCGACAGCGGCGGGCATTCTGTTCGACGACCGCCGAGCACGCTTGTCGCTTCGCCGCCGCCGAGTGATTCAGTCCATTTTGGGTGCAAGTCAGCCCAATAAACAGTTCTTTTAGAAGACCCTTTCGTCCGTCTTCATCGCTGCTTCGACTGCCGTCACCACTACGTGACATCTGGTGGAGGTGCGGGGTAACTTCCATGTTCCGGACGCCCCCTTCAAGTCGTGAACCCAGCCCTAAGCGCTTCACACCCGAGGACGAACCAGCAGCTCAGCGAGCCAGCCGACGTCTCCAGGGAGAGGAGCCTGAGTTCGGGAAACTGCCGGACCGCACCAGACAGCGAAAAGACGCTGCTACCAGCACTGCAACCTCGCCAAAGATGTCGACACCGATCATACTGCAGCAGCCGCGGGTGCCGCCAACTTTCAATGGATCCCTAGGCGAAGACCCTGAAGAATGGTTGGACCAATTTGAGCGCGTGGCGTCATTCAACAAGTGGGATGATGCGGCAAAGATTGGACACGTTTTTTTCTCATTGGATGGCTCCGCACGCACGTGGTACGAAAACTACGAGTCGTCCCTTACGACATGGGAGCTATTCAAGAGAGAACTATTGAAGGTATTCACCAGTGTCGTGAGGAAAGAAAGAGCCGAACGACTCCTCGAGTCCAGGATCCAGCTTCCGAATGAGCCCGTCCGCAGTTACGTCGAGGAGATGAAGCGCCTATTTCGCCGCGCCGATCCCGGGATGACCGAGGAAAAGAAAGTTCAGTTTTTAATGCGCGGCGTAAAAGAACAACTCTTTGCAAGCCTCGTCCGCCAGCCGCCAAAAACAGTCGAGGAGTTTATGCAAGAAGCCTGCACGATTGAGAATACCCTCGACGTTCGAGCTCGGCAGTACAATCGCCCTTCCTCTGCCTGTGCAATCCGTTCGGACACGCCGGCCACCACCAGCGACAGCTTGGGGGAAGTTATCCGCGAAATCGTCCGAGAGGAGCTACGCCGATTACTGCCATCTTCCCCACAGCCGCAAGCAGCGACTCTGATGGATGTGGTACGGGAAGAAGTGCAACAGGCACTTGGCACCCCGACGGCCACAGAACCCCAGGCCATGACCTACGCCGCTGCAGTAAGTACTGCTCAGCCCCAGCGACAACCCCCCCGTCCTCCCCGAGATGAGCCAATCGTTCCACAACGCCGCCTCCCAGCCCCCGCCCGCCCAGCCTATGACCGACGCTCAAGCCCCAGGAAATGCGACGCCTGGAGGACTTCCGACAACCGGCCGTTGTGCTTCCATTGCGGTGAGGCCGGCCATATTCTTCGTCACTGCCCGTACCGACGTATCGGTCTTCGAGGATTTGCCGTTAACGCCCCACGACCACGCTTCGGACAACGTCCGCACGAAATCGACGAGTACCTGCGTCGAGAAGAGTACACGCCGAACCGCTTTTCGCGCTCACCAACGCCGTCAACCTCGCGCTCTGCGTCGCCACGCCGCAGCTACGCAGCCGCGGTACGAGGAAGGTCGCCCAGCCCCCGTAGGGGAAACTAAAGGCAGCAACCTCTGGAGGTGAGGTTGCTCACGAGCTAAGCGCCGAAGATCCTCCACCGACCACGCCCCATGAAGACGCTGCACCCGCGACGCCGCATGAAGAACCGACACTCGCTGCACCGACGCCGCACACAATGAGAACCTCGACCACGACGCAAGCTACCTTGAAATCGACGCCGCCACCCAGAGGAGCTTCGACCACACGCCCAACCCGTGACTCGCATACGCGACGAAGCCGTGACCCGACGCCGAGAGCGACATGCAATGCAAGAGCCAGGACCTCCGACCTAGAAGTGACTATCGACGGCCGGAAAGTTACCGCTTTAGTCGACACAGGAGCCGATTACTCGGTGATGAATGGAACATTCGCTGCGCAGCTCAGAAAAGTCACAACGGCTTGGGACGGCCCACAAATTCGCACCGCTGGGGGCCACCTCATTACGCCATCAGGACGATGCACAGCGCGAGTGACTGTCAAAGGACATACCTATCCTGCGACCTTTGTTGTGCTACCGCAATGCTCCCGCGAAGTGATCTTGGGTATGGATTTCCTTAATGAGCATCAGGCGATCATCGACCTGCGATCCAAGCTGATCACGCTTTCGACGGACGAAGCCATCGCTTCGATGAAAACTCGGGAAAATCACGTTGCCCTAAGTGTCCTGGAGGAAGAAGTGAGCGTCCCACCCCGTTCAAGCGTTATCGTGACCGTAGGCGCCACGAAAGCCATAAACACTGAAGCCATCATCGAGGGGAACATGCAGTTGCTACTAGACCGAGGAATCAGCATCGCAAGAGGCATCGCACATTTCCGCAATGGCCAGGCCGAAGTACTGCTGACTAACTTCAGCGAAGAATACCGGCATATTAACAGAGGAACGACGATTGCTTTCTACGACGAAATATCTGACGTACGAGATTCCTTCGCCCTCTCCGACCCCTCCGCAGAAGATCCGCCTGACCAAGAGAACTCGCCCACTTTCGACATCAACCCAGCCCTGCACCGGAACAGACAAGACCAGATCCGCAATCTGCTTCAAAACTACAGTGAGTGCTTTTCGACATCGCCGAAGGTGCGACAGACGCCAATTGCCAAGCATCGCATTATAACGGATCAACACGTCCGACCTCTCCGTCAAAGCCCCTACCGTGTGTCTCCGCGAGAACGACAAGCCATCCGGGACCAAGTCGAAGAAATGCTTCGCGACGACGTCATCCAGCCTTCAAACAGCCCATGGGCGGCACCGGTTGTTCTAGTGAGAAAGAAAGACGGCGCACTTCGATTCTGCGTGGATTACCGCCGCTTGAACAACATAACAAAGAAGGACGTCTACCCCCTCCCCCGCATCGACGACACACTGGACCGCCTCTGCAACGCCAAATATTTCTCATCGATGGACCTCAAGAGCGGCTACTGGCAAATTGAGGTCGACGAAAGAGATCGCGAGAAGACAGCATTCATAACTCCTGATGGGCTGTTTGAGTTCAAGGTGATGCCATTTGGTCTCTGTTCCGCACCAGCGACGTTTCAGCGAGTAATGGATACAGTGCTGGCAGGCCTGAAGTGGAAAATTTGTCTGGTATATTTAGATGACGTCGTTGTCTTCGCCTCGAACTTTGAAGAGCACCTCAAAAGACTTCGAACAGTACTAGACGCAATCAAGTCGTCTGGCCTAACCTTGAAAGCAGAGAAATGCCACTTTGCCTACGAAGAGCTGCTGTTTCTAGGCCACATCGTTAGCAAGGAAGGAGTACGCCCAGACCCGCAGAAAACAGCTGCTATTGAACAGTTTCAACCGCCGGCCGATAAGAAAGCAGTGCGCAGATTTCTCGGACTATGCGCATATTACCGACCATTTGTGAAAAACTTTTCGCGCATCGCCGAGCCCCTGACCCAACTGACGAAGGCAGAAGTGCCGTTTAAATGGGAAGCGCCGCAAGCAGAAGCCTTCAAGGAACTTCAGCGTCGTTTACAGTCCCCACCGATCCTTGCGCATTTTGATGAAAATGCCGATACTGAAGTTCATACCGACGCAAGCAGCGTGGGACTAGGCGCCGTTCTCGTTCAAAAAAGTGACGGGCTGGAGAAGGTCATCGCATACGCTAGCCGTTCCCTTTCCAAGGCCGAGGCTAACTATTCGACCACTGAGAAGGAGTGCCTTGCCATCATCTGGGCTACGTCGAAATTCCGCCCCTACCTCTACGGACGGCCGTTCAAGGTGGTCAGCGACCACCACGCGCTCTGCTGGCTTGCCAATTTGAAGGATCCCTCTGGCCGACTCGCTCGATGGAGTCTGCGTCTCCAGGAGTTTGACGTCACCGTCGTTTACAAGTCCGGACGCAAGCACACTGACGCCGATTGCCTCTCACGAGCCCCTGTAGATGCACCGCCGCTGGACGACGATGAGGACGCCTTCCTGGGACCCATCAGCGCAAGCTCTTTTGCTCAGCAGCAACGCTCGGACCCCAACCTAAAAGGCCTCATCGAGTACCTGGAAGGCAAGGTTTCTTCACCCCCCGCTTCATTCAAGCGAGGACTGTCTTCTTTCTGTGTGCAGAATGAGGTCCTTGTGAAGAAGAACTTTACAGCGAACAAAACAGCCTACCTCCTTGTTGTACCTACTTGTCTCCGCGAAGAAGTTCTACAGGCTTCACACGACGAGAAGACAGCTGGACATCTCGGGTTTACTCGCACCCTCCGCCGCATTCAAGACAAGTATTACTGGCCCCGACTGTCTGCCGATGTCGCACACTATGTGAAAACATGCCGAGATTGTCAGCGACGGAAGACTCCTCCCACACGACCAGCAGGATTTTTGAACCCCATTAAACCTCCCTCAAGACCCTTTCAGCAGATTGGCATGGACTTGCTCGGCCCTTTTCCAACGTCAACATCTGGAAATAAGTGGATCATCATAGCGACCGACTACCTGACCCGCTACGCCGAGGCGAAAGCCCTACCGAACGGAACAGCAGCAGAAGTGGCCAAATTTTTCGTGGAGTGCATTCTTCTTCGACACGGCGCCCCCGATGTGCTCATCACGGACAGAGGAACAGCATTTACGGCGGAACTCACGCAAGCCATCCTGCGCTACAGCCAAACCAGCCACCGGAGGACAACTGCATACCATCCGCAGACCAACGGACTGACCGAGCGCCTGAACAAAACCATCGCCGATATGCTCGCTATGTATGTCGATGCCGAACATAAAACCTGGGATGTCATCCTGCCTTACGTAGTCTTCGCCTACAACACCGCAGTGCAGGAGACCACCCAGATGACGCCTTTTAGGCTCGTCCATGGCAGGGATGCCACGACCACGCTAGACGCCATGCTGCCCAACGTTACAGAAGAAGAGAACGTCGACGTTGCCGCCTACCTTCAACGCGCAGAAGCTCGAAGGCTTGCCCGATTACGGATCAAAGATCAGCAGCGGTCCGACGCCAGACGCTACAACCTACGAAGACGCAACGCGGAATACAAGCCAGGAGACCAAGTCTGGGTGTGGACGCCCATTCGCCGCCGTGGATTGAGTGAAAAGCTTTTGCGCCGCTATTTCGGCCCGTACAAGGTTCTTCGTCGGCTGGGTGAACTGGATTATGAAGTCATCCCTGATGCAATGACTGCATCCCAGCGACGCCGCGTACGACCAGAAGTTGTCCATGTAGTCCGTCTGAAGCCGTATTATGCGCGCTAAAGGCCGCTGCGTTTCCATGCTCTATTTTCGCAAGATCCGTTTTTTTCCCTTACTAGTCGCATTATTTGTTTTAATGCATCGGGTCGATGCTTCTTTGAGAGGGGAGTAATGCCGCGAATATTTGCAGTGTTTGTTCGTTTTTCAAATCTGCCGCGACACCACCTTATCGCTTTGTTTGCGACGCAAGACGCGACTAGATTTATCTCTATTGATCGCAGCCAGGCAAAGCTGATTCTACGTTGTTCCGGAATGTTCTAGTAACTTTGCGCCCTTTATCTCGAATGTTCGCTATCAGCTTTAAATTGAGCACGGCCGACAGCGGCGGGCATTCTGTTCGACGACCGCCGAGCACGCTTGTCGCTTCGCCGCCGCCGAGTGATTCAGTCCATTTTGGGTGCAAGTCAGCCCAATAAACAGTTCTTTTAGAAGACCCTTTCGTCCGTCTTCATCGCTGCTTCGACTGCCGTCACCACTACGTGACAATATATATATATATATAATATATATATATATATATATATATATATATATATATATATATATATATATATATATAGATAGATAGATAGACAGATAGATACATAGATAAAGAGGAGGAGGGAAAGGCAGGGATGCTAACCAGAAAGGGGTTCCAGTTGGCTACCCTGCACTGGGGAAGAGGAATTAGGGGACTAAAAGGAGGAAGAGAGAAGGGGAAAAGGCATAACACACACGCACAACGCTGTCACAATTCGTCACTCAATCCAGTCGCTCTCAAGTAGGCAAAGAGTGCCTTGTATGCCTGAGGGCAGTCGACTGCTGTGGCCATGGACCGAGGATCTTTTGCTCTGTTAATGGGCGAGGATCGAGGCGGTCCAGGGCACAACACAGTGTATGTCTTGCAATCGCGAATGCAGGGCACCCACAGAGAAGATGAGCGATGGTCTCCTCAGAACCGCAGCTTTCACAGGCAGGACTGTCGGCCATCCCCATCCGAAAAGCATAGTGGTTGGTAAAAGCAACACCGATTCATAAACGGCATGACAATGATGCTTCGCGACGTGCTAAGTTATGTGGAAGACGAAGGCGCAGTCCAGGGTCCAGTGCATTGAGGCGGAGGTTGCAAAACTCTCTCGTGTTCCACGCTGAAAGTACCGAATGTACGGTAGAAAGGCCTAGACCGAAAACCTTTCGGGGCATCTGATTTATGCATAAATTTCTCAAACGTTCGAGGCAAGGAATACTGGAATAAATGAAGTAAATAACTCTCATTAACGAGCGGAAATGAAGACAATAGATTTCTGCGATCTGTGTTCCTCTTTGCTATGTCTCTGGTGTCATGAATCAGTTTCAAAGTAGTTTTTAAGACTACACAATTAAGGCTGCCAACAGTAACCTGAACCAAGGAAAGCATAGGGGAATGTCTATTTCTATTTGCCCTATGATGTTTACCAAGAGGAAATGGTTAGTGTAATTATGTTATGGCTTAAAGATGATTGATTGGAAAGTGGAAGAAAAAAATGATGGTCGATTTGCGTAGCTAGGCCAAATGCGAATTAGGTGCGCTAACAGATCTTTCTCACTTAGGTTCAGGTGTTCAGATCCAGTGTTACCGGATGGCAGTTGTTCGGATAGCGATAATGGGTTAATGTACATATGTGCGGAACTGGTCATTCTCTACATTCATGGGTCCTTGGGAGTCTTCTGTACCTCTCCTTGCGCAGTTGTGCAGCGCTCAAGTGGTGCGGCACTGACCTTCTATGACAGGTGTTGCCATCGGTGGGGCTTGGGTGGCACCCTTGTTGCTCTTCCAGAGCACCCTCTCACGATTACTTGAGCTGCCGCCTGACAAGGTGGGCAGGGTGCTAGGTAGTAGACTTTTTAAAGCATATATATATATATATATATATATATATATATATATATATATATATATATATATATATATATATATATATATATATATATATATATATATATATATATATATATATATATATATATATATATATATATATATATATATATATATATATATATAAATATATATATCTTGTTTTTCTGAAAGAAGGAAGAGAACGAAGATCACCGTAACTTCACTCTTGAGACAGGATAGGCTCTATTCGAAACGTCGACTGAAATAAATCTCTACCTAAGCGAAGCTTTTCTCTACCTCGCATTGTACATCTAGCATATCACACACACACACACACACACACACACACACACACACACACACACACACACACACTATATATATATATATATATATATATATATATATATATATATATATATATATATATATATATATATATATATATATATATATATATATATATATATATATATATATATATATATATATATATATATAATACGTAATATATATACGTAAGGTTCGGATCCCACCGGCGGCATGGTTGTTTTTCTGCTGCTTTATAAGCATTCCCCTATGCACCTTGGTTTCGGCGACTGTTGGCTTCCTTAATATGCTTGTCAAACGAGCCCCTCATTTCCTTTACCGTGTGTGTGTGTGTGTGCGCGTGCGTGCGTGCGTGCGTGTGCGTGTGTGTGTGTGTGCATATATATATATATATATATATATATATATATATATATATATATATATATATATATATATATATATATATATATATATATATATATATATATATATAATGCGTACATGCACATATGAATGGATGGATGGATGGATATGGCTTAACCCTTTAAATCTGGTGGTGGCTCAAGCCACCTAGCCATGACTTCTGAAATTTTACTCTTGTCTTGATTTTAGCCACCAATCAGATAACCTTCGCTTGGTTACTTCTACCCGCTTAAAATCTACTTTCCCTTCACTGTCCTTAAACCCCAATGCCTTGGATAAATCATTCCCGCTGCTGTCCACTGTAGGGTGAAGCCCTTTACAGAAAAGTATCAAGTGTTCAGCCGTTTTCTCCTCCTCTCCGCAAGCAACGCACAACGTGTCTATCTCGTTGTACCTGGCTCTATATGTCTTAGTACGCAAAACTCCCGTCCTGGCCTCAAACAACAAAGAGCTTCCCCTACAATTATAGATATTTTCTTTTGCAATTTCCTGCTTAAAAATCCTGCATGTTCCCAGTGCTGATTTGGTCAGCATCCCTGTTTTCCACAGAGCTCTCTCTGTTTCTTTAACCTTTTCCTTAACTGATAATTGCTGATTTTCCCCCCTAATGCTGTCCAGATATTTGCTTGTCAATTTTCTAGTTCACTTTCTCCATTTCGTATCAATATTCCTTATATACAGGTATCTGAAAACTTTCCTAGCCCACTGCTTTTCCCCCATTTTTCTCAATCGCTCCTCAAATGCTATCTTACTGCTAGCTTCTCTGCTCTCGAACGACGCCCATCCCATATCACCCTGTACCCCCTGATTTGGTGTATTGCCGTGTGCTCCCAAAGCTAGCCTCCCTACGCTGCGTTATTTAATTTCTAACCTTGTTTGAACATCTGGTCTCATGCATAGGACCCCATTACCGAAAGTCAGGCTAGGGACCATCACCCCTTTCTAGATCCCTCTTACCATCATCATCATCATCATCATCATCATCATCATCATCATCATCATCATCATCATCATCATCATCTTCATCATCATCATCAGCCTTACTACACTCACTGCAGGGCAAAGGCCTTTCCCATGTCTCTCCAATTAACCCTATTCTTTGCCAGCTGCATCCACCCTTTGCCTGCAAACTTCTTAATCTCTTCCGCCCACCTAACCTTCTGCCGCCCCCTGCTACGCTTACTTTCTCTTGGAACCCACTCCGTTACCCTTAAAGACCAGCGGTTATCTTGCCTTCGCATTACATGCCCTGCCCAAGCCCATTTCTTTCTCTTGATTTCGACTAGGATGTCATTAACACGCGTTTGTTCCCTCACCCACTCTGCCCGCTTCCGATCTCTTAACGTTACACTTATCATTTTTCTTTCCATGGTTCTCTGCGTTGTCCTTAACTTAAGCTGAACTCTTTTCGTCAGCCTCCACGTTTCTGCCCCGTAGGTGAGTACCGGTAAGATTATGCTGTTGTACACTTTCCTCTTGAGGGAAATTGGTAAACTGCCACTCATGATCTGCGAGAATTTGCCATATGCGCTCCACCCCATTCTTATCCTTCTAGTTATCTCCCTCTCATGATCCGGATCAGCTGTCACTACCTGCCCTAAGTAGACGTATTCCGGCACAATTTCTAGGCTCTCGCTGCCAATTGTGAACTGTTGTTCCCTTGCTAGGCTGTTGAACATTACCTTGGTTTTCTGCATGTTAATTTTTAGACCCATCGATCTGCTCTGCCTGTCTAACTCGTTGATCATGATTTGCAGTTCACCTCCTGAGTGACTCAGCAAGGCAATGTCATCAGCAAATCGCAGATTATTTAGGTATTCTCCATTTATTCTTATTCCCAACTGTTCCCAATTCAGGCCTCGAAATACCTCCTGCAAACATGCGGTGAACAGCATTGGCGAGATCGTGTCTCCTTGCCTGACGCCCTTCCTTATTGGAATTTTATTGCTGACTTTATGGAGGACTATAGTAGCTGTGCAGTTGCTATATATATCTTCCAGTATTTTGACATAAGGCTCTTCTACCCCCTGATTACGCAATGCCTGTATGACTGCTGAGGTTTCCACTGAGTCGAATGCTTTCTCGTAATCAATGAAAGCTATATATAGAGGTTGGTTATATTCTGCGCATTTCTCTATCACCTGATTGATAGTGCGAATATGATCTATTGTGGAATATCCTTTACGAAAGCCTGCCTGATAATTTGGTTGATTAAAGTCTAGCGTTGCCCTAACTCTATTAGCGATTACCTTAGTAAATACTTTGTAGGCAACGGATAGTAAGCTGATTGGCCTGTAATTTTTCAAGTCCTTGGCGTCTCCCTTCTTATGAATTAAGATAATGTTTGCATTCTTCCAAGCTTCTGGTACAGTCGAGGTCATAAGGCAGTGCGTATACAGGGTGGCTAGTTTTTCTAGCACGATGTCCCCTCCATCCTTCAACAGATCTGCTGTTACCTGATCCTCCCCAGCTGCTTTCCCCCTTTTCATTGCTTCTAAGGCTTTCTTTACTTCATCTTTCGTTACTGGCGGGATGACGCATTGCTGTGCACTGCTGTCTTTCTCATTAGAGCTCTGATTACATTGGCTACTGTACAGGTCTGTGTAGAACTCTTCGGCTACGTTAACTATCTTATCCATATTGCTAATGACATTGCCCTGCTTGTCTCTTAATGCATACATCTGGTTTTTACCTATGCCTAGCTTCCTCTTCACTGTTTTTAGGCTACCTCCGTTCTTTATAGCATGCTCGATTCTCTCCATATTAAACTTCCTTATGTCGGCTACCTTGCGCTTATTTATTAACTTTGATAGCTCCGTTAGTTCTATTCTATCGGTAGTGTTAGATGCCTTCATGTTTTGGCGGTTCTTAATCGGCGCTTGATGCAGCGCTTTGGCGCTTGATGCAGCGATGGCGTAGAGGTAGAACATCCGCCTGGCGTGCAAGAGGACCGGGGTTCAAATCCTGGTGCCGCGCAATTCTCCACGGGGTTTAAAAAAAATCCGCGTGTCGTTGGAATTGCATAACCAGGCCTGGAGTGCGGCCTTATCTCGGTGACCAGAATCGACAACGCACTCTCTCACCAGAGCAGGATTTGGCCACCCTGGTGTAGTTCTTGGCCACAACCTTCTATGATCAAACCAATTAACCCTCTTACCACTTCATACTAATTGTAATTCCACAGTGCCCTATTTTTCATGACATCTGCATTCCTACTAGCTTTATTCATTACATATTTTTCAGATCCTCTGTCAGATACTCAGCGCCGTTATTTATCCCCATCCCAAGATACTTGTACTCATCCACTATTTCTAGCATGAACATCTTTATTCTATGTTCGCGGACCTCTTCATTAAATATCATGACTGCAGATTTTTCCTCAGTAAACTTGAAACCTAATCTATCTCACTCTGTTCCACATATGTCTATCAACTTCTGTAAATCTTCTTTGCTGTCAGCCATTAGCACTATATCATCGGCGTATATTAGTCCCGATAATGTCTGTTTAATCAATGCTTGCTTGAAAAAAGAAAGGTTGAAGCCTAGTCCACTCCTGTCTAGCTTGGTCTCCAACCCTTGCAGGTACAACATGAGCAACAAAAGAGACAGAGGACATCCTTGCCTAAGCCCCCGCTGTATCTCTACAGGCTCTGATACATTTTTTCTCATTTTATAAGCACTCTGGTACCTTTATATATATATCTTTTAAAAGATTACTTACGCCACCTTCCACATCCAATGTGCCCAGTATGTCCCACAGATACTCTTGAATAACGTTGTCGTAGGCTCCCCTAATATCCAGAAATGCTAGCCATAAGGGCCTGTGTTCCTTTTCAGCAATCTCTATACACTGCGTCAATGAAAACAGATTGTCCTCCAACCTCCTTTGTTTCCGGAACCCATTCTGTAGTTCCCCTAGCACCCCCTCGTTCTCCACCCAAGCCTGCAGTCTGTACTTTATAATCTGCATCACCACCCTAGCTGTAAACCACAGAGGTCAATGTAATGGGACGGTAGTTACTTACGTCAGCTTTGTCCCCCTTTCCCTTATATATCATGTTCATTCTACTTAATCGCCATTCATCAGGGACTTTCCCATCCACTATCATTTTATTCACTACCTTTATTAATGTTTGCTTGGATTTTGGTCCTAGCTTCTTTATTAACTTAAATCAGAATACCATCTGGTCCTGCAGACGTGCCACTAGGAACCTTCTTATCTGCCCTTTCCCACTCTCTTTGCTCAAGTGAAGCTATTGCAGTAACCGGTCTATCTTCCTTGGATAAATTATGTGCAACATTTCTTTCTTTACATTTTTCTGTCATCCTTGTTCCTCTGTGTTTTATCGCTTCATTCCCTTCTAGTCGAATACCCTGATCTGTAACAATAAAACTTTGTTCTAGCCTAGTCTTATTACTCATTGCATGTAGATGCTTCCAAAATTTTAGAGCTGTTTTTACCCTTTTTATTTACTTTTGACATCCATTGGGCACCCTTTCTTCTAATTTTCTCATTAATCAAATAGGATGCTTGCCTTCTACACTTTATGAAGGTATCACATTTTCTGTCTACTTCAGCTTCTGGTTCCCCCCTCTTCTTGTAATATCTGTGTTCCCTGGACGCTTCCTGACCTTTTTCTATCGCCTTCTCGACCTCCTCATCCCACCAACTCTTGGGTTTGCGTCTTTTCCCATTTGGCTTGACTCGCACCTTAGCTAGCTCTAGCTCAAGTAATCGAGTTAATTTGGCATAAGTTCATTCTGTTTCACTATCCTCAAAAATTACTTCTTCAATTTGTTTGGCTGCTGCTTCCAGTTGCTTTCTGAGTAAAAATTCCCCTCTGATTGTTCATCTCGCTTCAGTCCTACTATGGTTTCTCATCTGAAACTCAACTTGATACGCTTGTGGTCACTACCTAGACTTCTGGAACCATGTTCATCTATGCTCATTACCCCTAATCTATTATACATTCTCTGTGACATTAGTGCATAATCTATCGTCGAGTGCAGACTCCCTGCCTCCCATGTTAGGAGCCCTTCACCCTTTTCGGTACTGCTGCATGAAACTAAATCATGCCTGCCACACATATCCAGCAGCATGTTTCCTGTCGAATCTGTGTACCCATCTAGGTCTTCTATATGGGTGTTCATGTCGCCTAATATAATTATCTCGCCCTGTCCTCCTAGCTCATCAATGTCGCTTGCAATACATTCTAACATTTTCCTGTTTTCCTCTTTGACATTAGCTCCTGTCCACAGGTATACAAAGCCAAGGAGTGTTTGCTTGCCTGTCACTGTTTCTTTTAGCCATAAATGTTCCTTGCATTTCAGTTTAACCCTTTGAAAATTCTTACTTTTATGTATGAATGCCCCGATTCCACCCCCCTTTCTGCTGCCCTCTGTTCTATTGCAATATTCTCATGCGTAGTCTGGGTTACACAGCTAGGCTGCCCGCCACCCGGTGGACAGTAGAGCAGCCAGCCACAAAACAGGCTTCGGCAAACACACAACGGCTAAATGCGGGGACTGGCCACTAAAAGTGCTAGCGTGCTAAAACAGCAACATGCCATCAATGGGATCCGAACACCGGACCTCCGTATGTCGCGTGCGCTATAGCTGTTGCTATTTTTGGCATTGAAAATAATAAAGTGTGCCCAGAGAAGTAAGTCGCTCAAAACTGTCCCTCCGATTTGTCGAGTGGCCATGCAGATTTGAGTTCCCGTTCCCAGCAAAAGGAAATAAATAATTTTTTTAAATACAAAAGACAGAAACCACTAAACACCACAAATCAGTGCAGGTTTAAATGTTGTGGTTTGAAATTTGCATGGCTCAATTTTCTTCTTCATCGTCCCGTCCTTTTAAAGACAGAAATAAGAGCGTAGCTATATTGCAAGTCATCACTGCACGAATGCTGCGAGCGTTCATCATACACGAACATCCGCATGGCAGTGTGAAGGAATATTTTGGATTGTACCTCCTGCAGGTGTTTTTTAAGCGAAATATCTCGCGTATCACTTATGCAGTAATGAATACCAATCGATTGCTTAGAACAAAGGTATAATCAGCACACCGAGCTTAAGCTATTTGTATCTAAAAAAGGCCACTTGGCTAGCGCACCTATTTGGTATTTGGCCTAACTCCGCAAATCGAGCGCGGTCCCACAGAGATCCCACAAGATGAACCAAGCACTCGCGTACAGAATACGTGCAGCCAAGGCGGGCGAGCGAAATGCAGTGGTTATGCGTAAGACATGCACTAAGGAGATTCTAAATGGCACCGGGTAATTGCTTTGGACTTCAGCATTTCGCAATTACTCAGGCGTATGTATATCCTGCACACAGGAACTCATTTTCCGCAGATGATTAGTCTTCATTAGGGTGGCTTCTGACGACCAGAATTAATTAAAGCGCGGCAGTAAATTTATTCGACGGAAGTACTGCGACGAAGTTTCCTAGAACAAATTTATACCTCTCGCAAAGATTACGAGTGAGGAAAGGTGTCTAGAATTCAGCGACGCACTATCCAAAGCACGTGTTTCGTCGTTGCGTCTCTTGGCATAAAAAAGTGAAAAAGTTTCTGAAACTCTTTTCAGCAAGTTACGGAGGGTAAGGCTGTCTGCATTAAATGAGAAAACAAATCCCTCTTCCACGGATGAACCTGAAAGCCTTCGAAATGAGTCTGGCAGATCTTTTCCTTCTTTTTTCAGCGAAGTGCCGGGGCTCACTGCAGTCGCTGTGCTCTGAAGACTATCCGTTTGTGGTTCCGCTGAGTTGCCAGTGTAATGAGTCTGAAGGCGGCGACTGGCTAAAATAAAGTTTCGTTTTGAACATTTGTGTTTTCGCTCCGCAGTATAGAGTAAAGGGTCAAATGAATATGCGACAAGACTAAGTGCATGCTCCTGCTAGTCCAGACAAGGCCTTTGCATTAGTTGTAGCCACATGTCTTGGCCTGACATACAGTAGTTGCAGTTTAGGTAGCATTGACGCAGATGGAGAATAGTGGCAGTGCTTCAACATCGCCTCGTTTTTCGTATTCTTCTCCGTTCTTCGGTGGACCCGTCCCAGTCAGCTGAGGGTGTGCCGTTGATTCTGAAGCCGTGTCAAGAGATCCCTCTAAAACCTTATGTGGCATGTTACAACTTTGGAGCATCACATAAGAGCAGTAGTCATCAGAAGCTAGCATTTATAGTAATCAGTACACGATGCTATAGCAGGGTTACTCTTTTTTATTTATCCGAAAGCGCCTAATATTCCTTTGTATTTTTTGTAGGGAACTGTGTTTGCATCACACTCCGTTTACGTGCATTTGGTCGACGTGTACTCCTGTTTTTTATTTTTATTCCGTACAAGGAGGTAAGAGGAAGTTCTAAGCAGTAATGAGAACGTCAAAGTTGATGTTATTATTTTCACTGACTACTGTAGCTATCATTCTAATTATGGAGCCATATATGCATATTCACTCATATATATACGGGTGATCATGCATACAACGCAAAATACCCAAACGTTTTGCCCTCCTCGCAGCGAGGAAGTGATAAGGATGGTTGCACTACACCAGTGCTCCTTTGAACTGATAAGAGTGCCTCATTTCATGGCACTCATGACTTACGCTGAATACACGTGTCCACTATAGGTTATTATCAGCGCCGCCAACCTCCAGCTCCGCATGACTAACGCTTCCATTGGCCAAGAGAAATTGCCCATCACAAGCCACCACGACGGCACCAACTACGGAGCCGCTGTTCCCAAAGGTAGTCGTGCATACTGTTACCGATGCAAAAGCTAAAAGGAGAACACACTGCCCTCAATGACGTGCTGTTTTAAAATAAAGAAAACGCATTCAGGTGAATAACTAGAGGAATCTAGGTTGCTTTCTTTAGTCACAACGCCAAAACAAAACGGGTGGCAGGCCCGGCGACAGAGGAGCACATGAGTTAAGTGAGAAAATAAGATGGGAAGAGCGGCAGTTGAGTGCTTATAGAGAACACAGCGTCCACCTCTGGGGCCGCCTTTTCAAGTGGGCCTCTAGTTTCTGACGCCGAGAGCAGGGCGTCGACGGACGAAAGAAAACAAAGGAAAGGAGAAACACTGAGACGTGAGAGCTCCAGTGTAGTGGACCTATTGAGAAGAGAGGAAGGAAGAACTGCCAAGTTATTTTGTCGTGGAAGTACTTTTCTTTTGCTCTCAGCTGCAGCATTTTTATCTTCAAAGGCTATGGTTTACCTCACCTAGAGCACCCTTCACGTTACAGGCGCGTGCCTAAGTGCCAGGAGTTAAATATAGTAGCTTCTCATCGCTCTCAGCAGGGGGCATGAAGCTACGACTTACATTATTGAGTTTCTCAGAATCGATTATTCTAAAGTTACAAAACATTTTATTCTTGTTTCTACATCACAACAAAAAATTATTTCAGAATTTTATTGCAGTAAAAATTTCAGAAAGCACCGCAAAACACTGGAACAGTTAGGAAGTGCAGAGCTGGCTCACATTTTATAAGTCAATGAGAACGAAAGAAGCAATAAATGCAGGTGCCATCAAGAAATGACCGGCCGAACTGGCTGAACGGCTATGTAGAATTGGGCTTCTTGTCTCAAGGTCCCAGGCGCAAAATCGGCCGAACTGGCTGCATTTATATGGAGGCGGAATAAAAGAATACTATCCTGTACTGAAATCATGAAGAATATAAAGAATTGCAGATAACAAAAATTAATCTGCAGCCGTTTACCATGGCATGATTAAAGCTCACAATGCTTCTCCTGTTCCTTTTGCAAGTAAACTCTTCTAATTTGTCAGAAAATTAATGAGAAAGTGGCAGTAGTGCACAGACTAGCAGGGATCGAAAATACTTCATGACTTTGTTAGTTTAAACAAACATTCGCTGGCGACTGCAAATTAAAGAGGCTCATTGCGGAGCTCGTTCAGCAGAGCACTGCTTAGCACGATTCTTGATTACAAAAGCACGGAAAAAGCAACAAGTAGCGTGGGTCGGTCGACCTGAAGATATCCTTGGTCTCACTAACAAAAAAAAACAACAGCAGCCTGCAACGTGGTGCACACGGCCGCTTTTAATGAAGTTTTATTTACAGTGACAAAGCTGTTGCTTCTCTATTATTCGATTTCTCTCTGAAGCACTGCCCAGAACTTGGACTTTGGTCGCGAACAAAATTACCCTTGCTTTCGCTCCGGTGAGTCTTGAGAGCAATACCTGGAGGATAAAAAACAACACAAAAAGACAGGTATATGGAAGAGACAGACAGCATAGCGCGGTGATGTCTGCCTCTTCCATGTCGCTGTCTACTTTGGCTGTTTTTTTTTTACTCAAGCGTGGCTAACAGTTACCTCAGCCAGTTTTGCGTCGTGAGAGCTGTACCAAGCTTGGCATAGCAAACAAAATACAATAAACCATTCGTTCTGTAATAAGAATGAGCTGCGATATGGACGCTCGCTTTCTTTTGTCCCTACCCCTCCTTGAACCAAAATTATTTTCAGGCTTTCGTTGCCGACAGTCCTGATCATTGAAATGAGAAAATAGTGCTGAAACAAAGGAATAAATTCCCCTCAGTTTCTTTGGAGTTATACCGTGCTCTCAGGTAATAGGAATTTTTATGTTTTATTGCAGGAAGACGAAGAAGTTGTTGTGCATCAGAACTGTGCCTTCACGACTCTGCAGATTTTTGCTTTTTGTGCCATAGCCAGGGAGGCGCAGCTCCCTTTTAGTCACAGTGATGGAAGTGAAGGTTTCTGGGCCTCCTTCAGAACCCTGCGGGACCTGGCCGCCAAGGAAAGTGCCTCCACCACCTGAGGGACTCAAGCATCCAGGAGACTGTGCTGTACTGGGCGCCAAGTGATGACTACTCGTCCGACGACGGGTTGGTATCGGTCGTTGGCAAGAAGGCCAAGAGCAGACTGCTCATACAAGCCTGCGCAGACAAGTCTGTAACAACTTCATCCGGTGCCCGAGAGGCTCCGAGCCGCACAGCGGCGACATTTGATGCGCGACTGCCTGGAAGTGCTCCAACTGCCGTGGCCCTCACGACTCTGCCTAGAAAGACTGGCCCCGTTCACAGACTGAACTGGCGGTACTGAAACAAATGGTGCGAGACCATCCTACACAAAGAGGGGCCGCTGCAAAGTGCGATGACGTCGTTCGCGCCGCCGAAGAACCTCAAAGAAGGCAATCACCTTTGAAGGGAAGGCCTCGAGCGCCACTGCACCTTGTCCGCCTCTTCCGGCAACCGCACTAAATTAAAGGATTCCGGCGTCTGGTGAAACCGCACCTACTACCTCTAATTTAATTGGCCACCACTACAGAATTCTTGCACGCCCATTGAATCAGGGACGTTGCCGACACTCCGAAGTGTCTAACGCCTACGACTGACCCAGACAAAAGCCACGATCCAGACCGTGGACAAGATGTCCAAGTGATTTGCGATGCTCACTTCCTTTATGGATGTGCTGCGTGCTTTGCTTTCTAGCCTGCGCGCGCCAGCAGCGCACAACGCACTGCAAGTACTGGACACGCTACATTCAGTTCTTGTGGCTCAACTCAGCTGCAGCCCGAACAGCTGCAGTTAAGTTCATCAGCCAAGAACCTCCACATGGACACTGCAGTACCGAAAGAAACCGCTATGTTTTGCTGCCTGAGAGGGCCTTATGGGCCAAATTTAGGCTGTGCTCCTCGCCCCTTCTCCTTTTTCCTTTTCAATCATCTCATCCCTCTTCCCCAGGGCAGTGTAGCCAACCGGAACACACTTCTAGTTAACATCCTCTGCTTTCCTTCTATCTCTTTATCTCTGCTAAGCCACCGGCATCAGTTGTAGGGAAATCGGAGTTTTTATTATGTTGTCTGCATCGAAATGCGGCCTCCGCGGCTAGGATTGCATCCCACAACGTTGAAATCGTCGCCTGATTACCAAAGCGATTGAGCGACCACGGCGGGAACGAAGCACCTAGTGCCGGAGCATTAACCAATGCCATTGTTACCAGGAAAATTTTTCGACGTCTTCTATCGGAGATACCATTTTTCGGTATGCTTGAATTTTTAATGGGTGTCTGGATGAGCTCTTGCTGTTTGAATTCTTCAATAAACATTATTCCTTTAAGTTGAGCGTTTGAATGGGCAGAATATTGCGAGAGCAGTCGTATTTCATATCCCAATAATTGCTGCCTGAGATGCCATTTATCGCCATCTGTACGATGAAGATAAGCCACCAGCCGAACACTGCTGAAGTTGGTGCCAACAAACTGTGAATATAAATCTGAAACGAATGATGATAAACCTCACATTCACATAATACTTCATAATGAGGGTGTATGAAAAGAGAGGGGCACAATCATTCCACATAAAACGTCCCAATGTAGCATGCTGCACTATGAAGATGTGTGCACAGAAAACGACGTCATTTTTTGTGTTCTGATCGGAGAATAATTTAGATTATTTATAGCATATCGCTGAGACCTCAGCTCATCATCATGAAATTTAGGCTCAAATGCCCGCCTGAAGCAGTTCGGGCGAAAGGCATAGGGAATCAATGAATAAGTTGAAACAAGTTTCTTTCTTCACTCAAAAATAAAGTCATATCAAATTGAATCGTTTTATTCAAACACACGAGAAGTCTGTGGGAAGAAGGAAAAAAGAAGCATGCGGGGCTCGCGTCCTTAATACAGTACTCAGTGAAAAGCAAGGGGGAGATTAAACACGTATCGCGAGACTCCATGTATCACTTTGGTACTGCGTTCGTGATTCAGGGGGTCTTCCTGACGATGGACTCGGGTTCACATAGAGGCGCGGTTCCAGATGGACAAGCACAAGTTCAAGAAGAGACTCTAGAAGCTCTACACCAGTGCTGAAGAAAACTACGCGCAGCAACCTTGGCGACGTCGGTGATAGCGACGATGGCGAAAGAGAAGACATTAATGAATGTCATATCAATACAGCAGTGATGCTTTTCCGCTAAGTGGCCCAGAACTAATCGACCACCGCAGTACCAGTAGATGTAGCTGCGTATAAAATTATCCCAGAAACTTGATGTACAGTCGCGGACAAAAGAGAATGGGCCACGATTCGGCGGTAAACGTCTTCTGACGCGTTACCTAGAGGAGAATTACTGTAGATTTGGTTCATATGCAAATAAAATTTACTTTCGGCCTTGCACATAAAAGCAGCAAACATTTCTGTTTCCGTTATGCAACGCGGCAGAAGAGTTTGAACGCGAAAGCGTGGTCCATATTATCGTGTCCGCGACTGTATGTCCCGCTGAGATTTAGAGTAGCGAGGGACAACCGTAATATAGAGAGCGTTTAGACATTCTAACTCTTCCCTCGTGTTCTGTAGATGAACTGGGGTACTTAGCTGCGCTTGTGCTTATTTAAACTGAGGTGATTTTTCAATTCTAATCAATATTCCACATTCTAAGATACACTATCTTGTTTTCATTGCACTTTTGCCTATCTGTTTTTGCGAGTACTCTAGTGCTCTTCTGTTAGTCTGCATTTCTTGTGTGTGCAGTTTGCTTTCAATACGCCTGAAACATTAAGCTTCTGGAAGGCTGGCTATGTCTTCTCCGATATCTGGATGTACAGATTTAAACTGCACCAGAGCATGTGGAATTTTTTTCTACTCTGCTCAAATCAATCTTTCTTGGGCAAAAATTATGAATATCCCAATGATGTGAGGTATATTTATGGGAATATTGAAGGTAATGGTCCATTCTTCCGATCCGTAGCACACTATTTCTTTTTCCAAGTTTTCTCATTGTTCGCATCGCGTGTTTAAGACTGGCATAGAAAACCAATGGGGAACTCTTGGACGACAGCAAAAATGTTAATAGCAAACCAATCCAAACCTGCTGAGGGTATACCTGCAGGTATATTGATTGCTATTGTGAAATCTTACAATATATGAAAAAATTGCGCGCATAGAGTCTTTCCCATTGAAAAATATTTTTGTCCAGAATGGCTCGGTATGTCCGCATGTTACACAAATATGTAGTACCCTATATCGGGCATTTTTGAGTTCAGTCAACCAGTCAACAATTAATATTTAATCAATAATTAAACAGATAAATATAAACTGCCTCTTTATACTTCCATACTTCCTAGTTCTAAAGCAGCCTGATCTAGCCTAAAAAAGGAGGGTAGTGCCCTGTAGCTGGTCGGTCCAGATTTCACTACTTTTGGCTTCGTAGTCACGCAATGATTGTTTTGTTCCCACTTCTGAGACTGCATATAGTGATCCCTAGCTTGAACAAACCAGATGGCACACTGCGCGTCTACTCCGGCAAGCGCGTCGGCGGAGAGACCCGCCTATTCACCGATAGAGACAAGGATTCGATGCGCTAATCCGGCTTAGTCGACCGGGCCAAAACGCAGTGGTCAGTGAAAGGCATATCCTAGACGGCGGGTTTTGCTTGGTCCGTTGTTTTCTGAATACTGAGCAGTTTGTTTCTTTTTTTTCTGCGAGTAAAAGTCCACTGCGAAATCCTTTTCGTATGAGAGAGAGGTGGCAGTTGCCTTAGAAAGGAATGCTGGGATAGGTGGTCTAATCTTTTCAAGCTGGCCTTGCCAGCTTTAGACACATAGATACAATGCGGATATCGTGAGGCCTGTCCTTGGCGGTGATGAACTGGAAAATACTGAGTAAACATGCCAGGATACAAGGAACGAGAAGAGGACGCCCAGCTATCGAGCTGATGCACGTAAATAAAACAAAACAAAATAAAACAGCTTTCTCTTCCTCAAAACGCGGAATGGATCCCTATATTTGTAGCAATTGGAAATGAATGGAAGGAAACATAAAACACTGCTCGTGCGGAGTCAGCGTCCGGGACAAGTTGTGAGGCGATCCAATATTGGATGTCCCGGTAGCCGGCTGGTGAGCCGTTGGAGCGGGCCGTCGACGTTGCTGGCCAGGCGGTTGCCGAAAGCGTTCTGTACTGCGCGAGCCAGGTCGTTCTCCCAACCTCATCTTCGTCATCAGCGCCGCTACAGTTTTATGGTTTATGGGGGTTTAACGTTCCAAAGCGACTCAGGCTATGAGAGACGCTGTAGTGAAGGGCTCCGGAAATTTCGACCACCTGGGTTCTTTAACGTGCACTGACATCGCACAGTACACGGGCCTCTAGAATTTCGCCTCCATCGAAATTCAACCGCCGCGGCAGGGATCGAACCTGCGTCTGTCGGGCCAGCAGCCGAGCGCCATAACCACTCAGCCACCGCGGCGGCGACAGTCAACGATTTGGCCTTTGCATATCATCTACTGCGCTGCAGGGGGGGGGGGGGGGGGGGGGGGGTTATAACGTGCAGTTATTGTTATTTCTATCAGGGTCGTTTTGAAGTTTCTTCGGGTTTTTTTCTCATTTAGTCACACTAATGGGCCATGTGGGCGTTACTAATGGGGGGGGGGGGGGTGTAGGAAGGGAGGAGACATCCCGCAAGGAAAACAATGAACAAAATACAATCGTGACATAAGGGCACTTAAATTAGCATTATGGAATACATAATGCCTAAAGGTTCAAGCAGTTAAGAATGAGAACAACATGAAACAGTATAACAGCACTGAAACATGCAAGAATTTGCATCATATTCAAGGGTTCAAGTAAGAAACTAAGAAAATACAAGGAAGGCAAAACTTATCGAACAAACAAATAAATCTTGCTCACCTACTAGGTTAGACTATCTTTTAGTACTGAGGCAAATTTATTAGAATCTATAATGCATATTATAAAAAAGGCATTCCAGTACCTTATCGTCAGGCGTAAAAACTAGTCTGACTGCATCGGTTAGCGCAATTAAGGCCAAATTTTTCTTTATTGCTATTAAGTCTATGAAATGTGCGTTTGGCGAGCCGTATTATCTTTGCGGAGTAGGATGTGGGGTTGTAGTATAATTTATGAAAAAAGGCAAGACAGGACATCTTGTGTCTCCTGTCCAACATTGGAAGGCAAGGATCTTTTTTATTACAATGATACACGAGTAACGCGTGTACTCAGGCGTGATGGATCAACTAGTTCTGTTTTGCAATGTCTCTGATTTGTTACTAAGGTTCAGATGTTGAGAACATCAAAAGAATGACGCATGTTCAAGCTTCGGTCTCACCAGCCTGGCACAAGCAATTAGTAATGCATCTTTGTTATCTTTTCTAGAGGAACTTAATAGAAAACTAGAGGAAGAATAATTTCCCGCAGCGATCTAGAGTGATAGGAGGCTCTTAAGCCGTGAAGAATTTCCAGAATTTCATATTTTTTCTTTTCCAAGTTTTAATTAAATCCAGCTCTTCTCCGACATTTAGTTTTCCTCACAACACGACCACGTTCATAACCGGGTAAACCAAGTCTGCGCTGCTGCATCTTTACGCGGTAGCACACATAAGAAGACAGAGTTTTATACGCCGGTGTTGTTTATTGATCCACTGGCGGACACGAAAAGAACAGTGAAGGTGAAACGTAGCTGCTTTGAATAGCGGTAACAGCCTGACCAGTGA